>JAWQEG010000583.1:0-114918 GCA_033782935.1 Petrolisthes cinctipes
CATCACTTCCCTCCCAGGGCTTCTTCTTTCATTCCTTCATTCATTCATTCATTCTTTTCTTCGTCGTATCTCTCCTTCTCCTCCTCCTAATTCCTTCCATTTCTATCCATTCTTCATACTCCATTCCTTCCTTCCTACATTCTTTCCATCCTTTTCAACTTTTTCTTCCTCCTGCCTTCCATCCTGCCTTCTTCTCAAATCCTTCCTTTGCTTCTTTCTCTCCTTCTTCACACATATGCATCCTCCCTCCCTCCTCCTCCCTCTCCACACCTCCCGCCTTTTTCCTGGCCCTTCCCCCACCCACATGCCCTACCATCCCCTTCCCTGCCCTGCCCTCGTGCCCCACCCGCCCCCGCCTTGCCCTGCCTTGCCCTGCTCTGGTTCTCTGCTATCGTGTTCCATCTGCAATATTGATTTATGGAGTTGCAGGCCCAGGGATTCAATCCTCTCTCTCTCTTCCCTCCCTCATCTCTCTCTCTCTCTCTCTCTCCTCTCTCTCTCTCTCTCTCTCTCTCTCTCTCTCTCCTCTCTCTCTCTCTCTCTCTCTCTCTCTCTCTCTCTCTCTCTCTCTCTCTCTCTCTCCTCTCTCCTCTCTCTCTCTCTCTCTCTCTCTCTCTTCTTTTATTTTTTTTTATTTTTCGTTTTTTTTCACCTTTTCTCCACCTCTGTTCACTATCCACGTATTTATTTACATTTGTACTAGACTCTTCATATATTTTTTCTCCATCCAGTTACAATCTCTTCATATTCTCTCTCCTTTATACAGTCGTGGACAAACATACAGTACTTATCTACACAGAGATGGCTCATGAAAAGGCTTGACAAAGTTGCTTCCCTCTGTTCGTCAGCTGAGAAACTTTCCAATAAATAGGTTAGCAGTATCTACCACTACCATCCCACTACATACTTACCTCTCTCCCTCCTGCCACTATCACTATACAGTCCTTCCCCTTCTGCCACTATCACTATACAGTCCTTCCCCCTTCTGCCACTATCACTATACAGTCCTTCCCTCCTGCCACTATCACTATACAGTCCTTCCCCTCCTGCCACTATCACTATGCAGTCCTTCCCCTTCTGCCACTATCACTATACAGTCCTTCCCCTCCTTCCCTGTTCAACCATTACAGTTTCGCCCCCCACCCTCAACCTGCACCCCCTTGAGGGTCAACAGAGAGAAAGTTTATGGTGTTGATCATGGTGGTGGTGGTGTGGGATCCGTTGTTGTTGTCTTGCCCTACCCTACCCTACCCTACCCTGCCCTGCCCTGCCCTGCCCTGCCCTGCCCTCTGCCCTGCCCTGCCCTGCCCTGCCCTGCCCTGCTGTGTCTTCCTAATAGGCCCATCTCTCACCTAACCCCAACTGCCTTGACCTCACCTACTCCTCTACCTGTTCTACCATCACTTATCCCTTGCCATACCCTGCCCACACCTTCACAAACATCCCTTACCTCCATACAGTATATCCTTCCATGCCCCTCCCTCCTTCACTCTTTCTTCCCTCTACCAATTCATTCCCTCTCCTTCTGTCATTTGTCACACACACACACACACACACACACACACACACACACACACACAGAAGCATAATGAGCGTGGTGTGTTATCTGGTCTACATTATCGCACTGATAAGGTTGAGTGACGCCAAGGAACAGGGAGATAACACCGTCTTATCACACCCACCACCAACAGCCCTGTGACGATTTGGAGGAGGGAGTTATGTGAAGGAAAGAGTGGTTATGTGAAGGAGGGAGTGTGGTTACGAAAAGGAGGGAGTGGTGATTTGAAGAAAGGAGAGAGAGAGAGAGAGAGAGAGAGAGAGAGAGAGAGAGAGAGAGAGGAGAGAGAGAGAGAGAGAGAGAGAGGAGAGAGAAGAGTGAGAGAGAGAGAGAGAGAGAGAGAGAGAGAGAGAGAGAGGAGAGAGAGAGAGAGAGAGAGAATGTGTGTGTGTCCGAATTAGGAGTTGTAAGGGAGTAACCCGAGCCACAGATAGAGGAGGAATTTGGACACTTGTACAAAGAAAAGTACGACACAGGATACTTTTATTGTGTAATCCACGCCCACCCTTGATCTCTCTCTCTCTCTCTCTCTCTCTCTCTCTCTCTCTCTCTCTCTCTCTCCTCTCTCTCTCTCTCTCTGGGGTTATCTGGGACATCTGAGGGGGGGCGCAGAGTAGGGGGGGGGGATGTGTATAAAATCTAGATAATCTGTGTAGAGGAGGGGGGAGGGGTTTGGGGAAATGAGTTTTAGGGTTGGAAAGTGAGACAGATAGGGTATGGGTTGAGATGAGGTTGGTATTTTCATTTTTTTTTTTTTTTTTTTTTTAGAATTTTGTTCTCTCGCCATTTTTCTTCCCTCTCACATCCCCCCCCCCTCTCTTTCCCTTACCTTTTTCTCCCTTTAGTATTATTAAGAACTGCTGTGGGAATGAAGAGATCGGAGGGAGAGATGGGAAGGGATTGAGGTGAGGTTGGCGAATTTTTTTTTTTTTTCTTTTTTTTTTTTTTTTTTACCCAAACTTCCCTCCCGGATCTCATATTCCCCCTTTTCCTTTCTCTCCTCCAAAGTAAGAACTACGGGACAGAAGAGGTGGAGGGAGGGAAGGAGAGAGGAAGTAAGCAGCAGGAGTGGAGAGGGAAGGGAACTTTTGCGAACGTGAGTGAACGAAAAGAAAATTCAGAAGTGTGAGCAAGTTTGTGAAAAGAACATGATTTTGAAAACTTGCAACTGCAGGAAAAATGTTGAAAAATACTGCAAAGAAGGCTGAGTTATATTTGCACTTGAACGATATGTTGAAGAAAACGACAAATGAGATAAAATTTGCAAATGTTAGTCTTGTTACGGAGAAGGTAGTGAAGGCAAGTAAGTGTATTTGGTGATATTAAAAGGGAAAATTGATAGAGTTTATATATAATATATATATATATATATATATATATATATATATATATATATATATATATATATATATATATTTAAATGTACTGAAATAGGGAAGGGACATGTTATCGAATTCTTTAGCGGGAAAAAGTGAGACTGATTATTCTAGAAGAGTAAAAGGATTTGCATTCAGTAGGTTGAGCTGTAGAAATAATGACGATGGTGATTCTTATGGAAAAATTCATTTTAAATAGATAATATAATGTGTTAAGGTTCAGAATTAACTGCTGCGATAAGTCACAAGTCATATTAGTGTAAAAAAGAAATTGTTGAAGAGATTAGCTTAACTTTTTAGGAAACAAAATTGGAAATAGAATAGAGGTTTATTAATGAAATATATCATATGCGAGCGAAACTGCAGTTGTTGCTCTGTGATTTATTTTGTGTGATTTAGTCTAGTTTGGGCTGGAAATTTTGGGGCCATAAATATACGGTAAATGGTTATAAATAGAACAATGAGAGACTGATTGACTCCCTAAAGCCTGTGATAAATATACTCTTATAATATATACGGTATATAAAATTTACCACTACCACCCATAGTAGTCTGTAATAGTAACTAGTGCCCCTCCTATCTCCTTATTACGTCCTGGCCAGTAATTAATAACCAAAAGGTGCCGGCAAGTCTATTCTCTCGGTGCCTAAAGGTTTTCACACCAAAGAACATTAGTTTCAGTTTAGTTTTATAACAATTGGCGCGACGTTTGTAAGTAGATATACACCGTTAGATTTGTCATTAATAGTTACCCACGTTAGACGTACGTAGAGTGTTCTGTATACATTCTCTCTCTCTCTCTCTCTCTCTCTCTCTCTCTCTCTCTCTCTCTCTCTCTCTCTCTTCCTCTCCTCTCTCTCTCTCTCTCTCTCTCTCTCATATGCCACGCCCCCTTTACTATCTCCTGACACAGACGGAAGGGTGGAGGGGACGAAAGGTTTGGGGTGGGGTTGGGGGGGGGGTGCCTTTCCCTCCACATAACACACTCGTATTGAAGTTGTTTTTGTTTGTGTTGGGCTGAATGGCCGCACAGAACCACAAAACAAAATGTCTAAAATGTTATGTATAATATTATCATCTGCACATGTTTTAGTCATGGTTTGGTTATGTTAGGTTAGATAAGGTTTGGTTAGGTTAGGTTAGGTTAGATGAGGTTGGGTTAGGTCAGGGTGAGTTGAGTTAGGTTGGGTTAGGTTAGATAAGGTTGGGTTAGGTTAGGTTAGATAAGGTTGGGTTAGGTTAGGTTAGATGAGGGTGGGTTAGGATAGATTAGATGAGGTTAGGTTATGGTAGATAAGGTTAGGTTAAGGTTAGATAAGTCTGGGTTAGATGAGGTTAGGTCGTGTTGGGTTTAGGATACAATATTTTCGCTAGACCAGATGACCAGAACATATAGTGTGTGTGTGTGTGTGTGTGTGTGTGTGTGTGTGTGTGTGTGTGTGTGTGTGTGTGTGTGTGTGTGGTGTGTGTGTGTGTGTGTGTGTATTTCAGTCATAGTCATCAACATAATGCAACGGTTGACGTCTCGTTTGCCAAAAAGCCTATGTATATATTGTTGGCATTGTAGTCCTTCATTATAATGTGCACAAGTGTTGTTTAATAAGCGTCGTTGTTTGTAATGGGTTGTTATTTTTTTTTACATACACGTCGTTGTACTGGTACCTTTATTAGCATGTGTTCACGTGGTTGTGTTTGGGTCACGGGTGTAGTGGTTGGTGCCTGGCGTAGTCTGATAAATGTCGAAGCCGTGTGTGTGTGTGTGTGTGTGTGTGTCATTTCCCCTTCTTTCCTTCCTTTTTAAGTATTTCGTGACTCGACTCCCCACTTTTTTTTTTTTTTTTACTAACCCCCCCCCTTCCCATTCCTTCCTTTTTATATTCGTTTATAGATAGTTCTTTACTTCCACCGTTATATTTCGTCCGGAGGAATCGGGAAATATCAGGCCATGAGAGAGTTCAGTACTGCGGGTGCAAGGAAGGACACAGTTTATGTTCTTGAGATGATTTAATTATAGGGTTGTCTGTTCTCTCACACGACGACTGCCTTCACTTTGGACTCTTCTGACCTCTCTCACGAATCTGGGCCAACATCGCTCGCTTCCCTAAGCCTCATATCCGTGTTCTCGTCATTCCCTTTATCATATTTTCATTTCTTTGTCACTCTTACTTCAACATCTTTCCATTTCTATGTCACTCTCACTTTAACATCTCGCATCACTCATCACCACTACGTCACCACATCTTGGACACTTATGCATTTCCTTCCTTCCTTCCTTCCTTCCTTCCTTTCTTCCTTTCTTCCTTCCTTCCTTCCTTCCTTCCTTCCTTCCTTCCTTCCTTCCTTCCTTCCTTCCTTCCTTCCTTCCTTCCTTCCTTCCTTCCTTCCTTCCTTCCTTCCTTCCTTCCTTCTTTCTTCCTTCCTTCCTTCCTTCCTTCCTTCCTTCCTTCCTTCCTTCCTTCCTTCATAGCCACATATATCTCAGCACATTTTTGGTCACCACATCTCACTGCATCACACCATCACCACCACCACCACCTTCAGGTCACGTTTTATGGCCACCAATATCCTTTCATGGCCCTCTCATTTCATGCAGTCCCCTCCCGTTCACACACCATCCCTTCCCCTTCACACACCAACCCTTTACCTTCACACACCAACCCTTCCCCTTCACTCCACACCGCCTTACCTTCCCTTTCCCTGACACACACACACACACACACACACACACACACACACACACACACACCACACACACACACACACCTCCCTTCCCAGTCTCTTCATACCTCTCCTTTCCACTTGACGACACACGACCTTGTCTCCTTAAACACATCTTTTTCTTTCCTTGTCTGACAACTTTTCCACCCTTTCCATTAACCAAGATTAGATTAGAAGCAATTACTTGTACTTAAGTTTAAAAAAAGTGAATATGTACTAATTCCGGCTTATACTACACACTCACAATTTTTCCTTTGTTAGTGGGCGTGTTGTGAAGAGAGGAAGGTGGCAGCCCAGCACGTATGGGAAACAAATAGAGCCAAATAAAGGCGGCCCTCACCATAGACAAGTATTGGCTTCGTCTCTCTTTTATTTGACTCGTAGAGGGAGACGCTCCCTTTACTAGTATGTTTTTATTTTATTTTCTCTCTCTCTCTCTCTCTCTCTCTCTCTCTCTCTCTCTCTCTCTCTATATATATATATATATATATATATATATATATATATATATATATATATATATATATATATATATATATATATATATATATATATACAGTATTATTTTCAATATATTAATATCTTCACTTCAGTTGAGGGATTGTTTTTCATAAAGGGAATTGTGGTGTGTTGTGATAGGTCTGATTGGCGGACTGTTTTTATCACTTTATTTTCCCAGGTTGAGGCTCTTTTTTTTTTCATATACCATACATAATAGATTTTGTTTTTCTTGCCCTTGTGGTCCTGAATCTATATTCCAGTTTATTTTAATCGGCAATGAGTTTATTTTTACTCTTTTTCGTTCATTCCTGTAAAGGTTGTTTGTTATTTTGATACCTCAGCAAAGGAAATTATGTACTTGGTTCGGTTTGTTTATCTGTGTGTCTGTCTGTTAGTAGGATTACACAAAGAGTTATGTGTGGATGTTTTGTAACCAAAGATATGCCTCGTGACTGACAAGAAGATAATTATTAGATTTGAAGAGAGAGGCGAATTTGAATCGAGGACTACTTTATTCACTTTGCCTTACAGTAAAATGTTACGTTATTAGACAAGACTAGTTCAAATACTACGTTTTTCTGCAAACCCTCTTGAAATTCTGCTTTGATAAGAGATGAGGGTGAAATATTTTGACACTGCCAATAGATTTTCTCAACTTTAAGAACCCTGTGAACGTGTATGATACTTTGTGGCTTCTACATGATTACTCCTGCCAGTGCCACGAAACAAGTTCCTTCCATGTACAGTAGGTGGTGTTTCGTGGCAATATTTGAAGGACTCACTTGTCTCCAATTTTCTGACTACATCACAGGGTCCCTTAATAGAAGAAATGGAGAACAAAGGTATAATTGACGCTCATTATTAATTTGCTCTCGTCAGTGAGTCAGTTGGCCGTGGCTTGATTTGTAATTAAAAGTTCCATTTCCAGAGAGAGAGAGAGAGAGAGAGAGAGAGAGAGAGAGAGAGAGAGAGAGAGAGAGAGAGAGAGAGAGAGAGAAGAGAGAGAGAGAGAGAGAGAGAGAGAGAGAGAGAGAGAGAGAGAGAGAGAGAGAGAGAGAGAGAGAGAGAGAGAGAGAGAGAGAGAGAGTGTGTGTGTGTGTGTGTGTGTGTGTGTGTGTGTGTGTGTGTGTGTGTGTGTGTGTGTGTGTGTGTGTGTGTGTGTGTGTGTGTGTGTGTGTGTGTGTGTGTGTGTGTGTGTGTGTGTGTGTGTGTGTGTGTGTGTGTGTGTGTGTGTGTGTGTGTGTGTGTGTGTGTGTGTGTGTGTGTGTGTGTGTGTGTGTGTGTGTGTGTACATTCAGAGAGCATCAAAGCCTGTTATTGTTTTCAGAGCACTGGTATAAAAATTGATGAATGTCAGAGACGTTAATGGATGGGTGTCAGGAAACATTATTTTGTCAGCCAGTGTTCCTGATATTTATACACACACTGAATACCAATGATTTCTGGTACTTTTAACTTTTGTTGTTTATATTTCATTAAAATAGGTAAATGTCGTATAGTGACTCTCGTGTATAAAGTTAATGTTGTTTAATATTTTGTTTTACAAGTGAAGTTCTTTTTCTTTCATTCAAAGATATTGGTTCATCTAATATTTTTTAATGTGGTTTGTTTGCCAAAATACAGTTTCTTTAGAGTTTAAACTGTTAATGTAATTTACATATGAATTTCAGATGTTATTTTCTATTTATTTATATTGCTCTTCTTTGTTGCACACACAAAAAAGAACACTATCGAAATTCATTATGACGCTTTAATTTTTGATGTTCTAACACTTAAAACACAACACACATCACTACCTTTTATTGTGTTTTACTCGTACTTAATGATTGACTTGAATTTTCGGCTGTTGTGATCTGTTTTGCACTTAAAAGTGTTATTATTATTATTAGTAGGCTATTGTAGTGTGCGTTACATTCATGGTATTATGTTTGTACTTTGGTAATGTACTGTGCATTCAGCTTAAACTTCACTGAATCTCTTTGTTGTGATCGTGACATACTTAAGTACAACGCCTTTTATTTGTGGTTTCAGGTTCCATCTACACTTCATCCTGGCTGGACCGAGAGACAGTGTCGAGGTACTGGCTCAGTGTGAGGGCTCAGGACTCAGGCACAGTTCCTAAACACGCCACTCTTCACGTAAGTCATAATATCTTACTTTAGTTGCCTCCAGTCTTAAAGTAGATAGAGTGAGTATGCCATTTTCTTAGGCGGCCGAAAATGCCAATCCTTCAATTAATGTCATTATTGGATTCCAGCGACTCATGCCCTAAGGCTTGAACTAATAATGACCATTTGACGTTTGTACACCTGTCATCAGAAGGTCTACGTAGATGGCCACGGGGAAGTCCTCCGTGATTCACAGGAAAATATATTATGTTGTCATTTAACAGAGGTTGACATTTCATAAGATGTATTAACTCCAGGCGATGTAAACGTGTTAAAAAAGTCTGTCACTCGTGAATGAATTCAATTTATTTATACCAGTAATGAATTGTGCATCTTTACATCCTCTTCTTAATTGTCTATATTTAATTATACTGTACTGTATTTAGTTGACAATCTATAGAAAATAGTTTCCCTCAACAAGTATTATGAAGGAACATTGTTGTGGATGTAATGCGTGTGAGGGGGAAGCTAACTTGAAAAGAGTGAATATTTGTAGCCTAATTCCATTTGACATTATGTCTTTCTATGTGTTGTGGTGAAGTGTATTGTTCTGTTTAAGTGTAGTGTGGTGCGGTGTGTGTATACAAGAAAAAAGTTTATTGTGGTAAAGTGTGTTGTTGTTGGGTTTAGGTGTAGTTTGGTACAGCCATGGCTGATAGTGCTGGACCAGGGTTCAAGGAGTGTTGGAGAGCAACTGAACAGAGTTCGAACAAGTTGCTCTCCAACACTCCTAGGACCCTGGTCCAGCACTGTCAACCATGGCTGTACTATGTGAGTTTACAAGGGAGAGGTGTGGTGTGTAATGCGGTGTGAGTATACAAGAGAAAGGTGTGTTGTGGTAAATTGTGTTGTTGTTGTGTTTAATGTGGTACGGTGTGAGTATACAAGGGAGAGGTGTGGTGTGGTGAAGAGTGTTTATGTGTAGTGTGGTGCGGTGTGGGTATCAAGAAATTAAGATATGTGTTGTGGTCAAGTGTGTTGTTGTATTTAGGTGTAGTGTGGTGCGGTGTGAGTATACAAGGGAGAGTAGGACAACAGGTGTGAGATGATGCTGTTCAACCTTGAGATGGTCGCCGGGAGAGGTGTGGTGGAGCGTCATCTGTTGTCGTGTGGCCTGTCTGCCTGCCTGCCCGCCCTAACAAGTCGCACACACACACACACACACAGGGCCTGCGGGTGCTACCACTGCCACACCCTGCATCTGCCCTCTGTCGTTGACCCTGCCTCTACCACACCCACCAGCCCTGTTTATATGTCCCCTGTCATTGACCCTACCTCTATCACTACTGCTGTCACACCCACCAACTCTGCCTCTATCATTGTTGCTGTCACACCCATACCATCCCTGCCTCTGTTCCTGCCTCACCCATACCATCTCTGCCTCGGTTCCTGTTACTGTCTCACCCATACTAACCCTGCCTATGTTCCTGTCACTGCCTCACCCATACTAACCCTGCCTATGTTCCTGTCACTGCCTCACCCATACCATCCCTGCATCTGTTCCTGTTACTGCCTCACCCATACCATCTCTGCCTCTGTTCCTGCCTGCATGTGCCATTGTCCCGTCAGGAAGCACCTTCCAAACACCTGAAGACAACTGTAAAAACCGTTGCTCAACTTTCTCCCTCTCTGTCGAAACAAGTTACATCTTCCTCCTCCTCCTCCTCCTCCTCAAGTTTTTTGTTTTTCTGTTACACAAAAATCTTTCAAGCAAAATCCAACAGGAAAAAGTTCTGCCTCACAAAAGAATAACTTTGGCAGACTAAATATTTCATACAGGAATACTTTTGAGCGTGGAATTCTTTTTACATGCAGCAGGGGTGAGCGAGCTGCAGCAGCCAACCAGTCTCTCGGGGGGTTTACTCTGGATTTACTGAATTTACACACACACACACACACACTCACACACACACACACCATTGACCTTTCCATTACTCTTTGGGAACGGGTAAGTTTCTTTTCTGTTGATTTTGTGAGATTCCACTGGTCTCACATCCATACGCCATAGCTGATATTATGCTTCATTATATAATATTATCTACTTTTTATTTCATACCTAATGGTAACCTAACCTTCATGATGTCTATGCTTTCCAAAGGCCTACCATCAATTGTAATCGTCTTCATATCCACCGTGTAATAATAAATATGTTACTGTTTGTTTTAAAATTGTTTGTGAAGGTAGTAATCATCTTATTATGTTACTGTTTGTATGTGTTTTTTCAGGTGTATGTGAAGGTAGTAATCATCTTATTATGTTACTGTTTGTTTTTTTTTTTTCAGGTGTATGTGCAGGTAGTAATCATCTTATTATGTTACTGTTTGTGTTTTTTCAGGTGTATGTGAAGGTAGTATATAATCATCATCATATGCACCATGTAATAATATAGGTTACTGTTTGTTTTAAAATTGTTTGTTTGTTTGTGTGTTTCAGGTGTATGTGAAGGTAGTGGATGTGAACGACCACCGCCCCCTGAGCACGTGGCCCGTGTACTGGCCTGGGGTGGCTGAAAACTCCCCTCCAGACACCGTAGTGGTCACCGTACACGCCACAGACCCTGACCCTAATGCTAATATCACTTACGTCATCACTGCTGGCAACCCACAGTCACTTTTCACTATTGATGCCAAGTCGGGTGAGTTATTATATTACTTTATTATCAATAAATTTAAGGTAAAGTTATAAGAAGAGCTACAAAAAACAACACGATCTTTTTTCACCTATTTCATCACTGCAGGCAACCCACAGTCACTTTTCACTATTGATGCCAAGTCGGGTCAGTGCTTAATCTCTCTCAGTTAAGATAATATAGAAAAATTTAGGGAAAGTTTAAGAAGATCCATAAAAATGGAGAATACGATTTTTTACCCAACTTTTTATTTAGATAATCCTATGTTCCCAGTGTTTTATATTGAAATATAGTTATGACAGTGCATTTTGACTAGGTTTGATTTCCCCCATCCCAAGAGGCTGGAATGTAATGGCCGGACCTGAGAGTTAAAGCCGGAATTTGAAAGCTACGCCAACGGAGTACTTCTTTGGCTTACCCGGTAGAATCACCGCCTGAGATTTCTCTGGTCCGGGGTTCGATTCCCCGTGGGTACAACTAGAATTTAAATGGATCAATTTCTGGGTCTGACTTACTTGGGTGATTTGGATTGATATTTGGATTATTACAGGAATGAGGGGTAAAACAAATATTTTAGAGTTAGTCTGACCCTACCTGACCTAACCTAATCTGAACCATAGCAGACTACCTGAACCTAACCCGGGCAAACTACCTAACCTGGGTTCTTCTTAACTATTACTTTTTTTTTTTTTTTTTTTTTTTTTAATGGGTATGGTTTGGGGGAATATGTATCCCTACAATTTTCCAAAAAGAGGTTCTCCCCATAACTATAAAACATGTTCAATACACACCTCTGGCAACAATGAGTGTATTTTCATAATTCTTTACAGGTGAAATTCGTACTACCCCTAGACGTCTGGACCGTGAAAAGCAGGTGGAGCATGTGCTGGAGGTGACCATAAGCGATGGTGACGACCCTAACACGGCACTCTCCTCCACCACCTATGTTGCAGGTTTGGCTCAGTTCAGTTTGGTACAAGATTTGATATACTGTACAGTCAGTCGTCCTTCAACTTCCACAGCATTGCATAACCGCGGGTTTGCCTGTCTTGTACTGTACACGGTGTCCATTGAAAAAAATTTTGTTTACTGGATAAAACCATTTATCAAAGGGTAATATCTGTAGAGTTTAATCTTTGTATTACATTAGTACAGTATAGCATAACTCCAACAAGAAAAGGTCTGATAACAGAGGAAAATGCATATGAGCTGTTTCTTAATTGTTAGGCAGGGGGAACTTCATTTCAACTGTTTTTTTGTTGTATAGAGGCTAATCATATTTCCTTTGTGTTGCAGTCAATGTGCTGGATGAGAATGACCATGCCCCAGTCTTCCTAGAGAGACTGTATAAGTTCTTTGTACCGGTCATCCCACACCACCACCACCAACAGCCACAGATGGACCAAAGTTATGTTGAAGATCTCCCTATTGGACGGGTAAGTCGATAGTATTATTAGTAGTAATGATTGATTTATTCATTCAGGTCTGTTGGTATTAATATTTTTTTCCTTTATGTATGTGGTTCAGATTTAGTCTGCACTTCATCACGGAAACACATGCAAACAAATGTTACACAATCCCATATTCTTCATCTGTGTCATCTTTAATAATGTCACATTCAGCTTCTCAACTGTTCCTGCTTTTCACTTCTCTACCATCTAAGCTTGCAATAGGTCTTCTTGACCTACATCTGTGACTTATTTTGACCTTAGTTGTACTGATCAGTCAGTCTTAATCATCAATCAAGCTACTGTCCTTAACTTGTACTGGGACAAGTTTTTACAATATAACTGCATCATGTGATACACTTCACACCTAGTACACATGATGTATTTTATGCTGCCACCAAGGGCAGGTTTATATTTATGAAGTGTGAATGGCAGGGATTCAAATGCCTGTTCATCACTACCACTAGCCTATATGCTTCCATTCCACCACCGCGATGGATAAAGTTTCTGTACACTTCACTCACACTACTTCTTATCTCGATCCTTTAGGAATTGTAATTTGGAGTAATTAGGCTTCAGGAATGTACTGAATCCATCCATGCTATGGTGATTGAATGATATCTCATACAGTGGAGAGACAGATGCCTCAATCTGTCTTGGTCAGTCCCCTTCATCTAAACTTGTATTAAACCAATAAAGGCTTCTCTGTCATGGTGGACCCGAGTTTCCGAGGTGGTGACCACTTGTACATACATCCCAATTCGTGTGATTTAAATGGTTGTACATACTGTACCATTGGATATGTATTGTATTATTGTGACAGTAATTTGATTGATTTAAGGTACAGTCATACCCAATAGTCCTGCAACACTTTTGAATGATTGTGTGGAACTATAGCTGTAGATCTCTATGATATTAAGTCATAAGATGGTTCACTTTCTTTCCCCTGATGCAGGACCTTTGATCATGGCTGTACATGGTAGATTACAGTTTTTCTATGGGAAAGGTACAAAGTGTGTAATATTAGGCTGTATCATGGAAATGTCAGAATCAGAAATTGTGTCAGCTGCTGTCAGGGGTCAGTGTACAGTAACTTGACTGGCTTGTTGACTTGTTTACTTTTCCTGACCAATACACGACTACTGTGGGAGTTGTAGATCGGGTTATGTTATAGAGCCAGAGTGCAGTCAAAAGATTTATGATACGTGCCAAGCATCATACTAACTTACCTCAGGCGGCATTAGACACAATTTTTGTATCTGATTGTACTGTGTGGCATGGGTCTTTGGGTTTACTTGCATGTGGTAATGGTAATGTTAGTGATGTTATTAACCATATCATGTTCAAGGGTTTCTAAGTGTATTATCTGGCCATGAGAGGAATGAGGAGATCATTACTATTTAAGGGGAGAATTTTTGGTTAACCAGGGAAATTGCTAGGCCTACACTCTAATATGCTTTAATTATAATGGCATACAGTACAGTACTGAATTTTGAAATATAGCTATAAATTAACATACAGTATTGTGAGCTTTTTGTAACCTGGCAAAAATGCACTGGTACTTCCAGCTACTATCAGACACATGTACAGTATATATTTCTCTATGTACCAGTGTTTATAACTCATAGATAATTGCTAATTTATGTGAATACTGTATTCCTTATTGTTTATGTCTGTTTGCAATACATTACCAAACAAGCAAAGAAATTTCATGAAGGAGCTGGTTCTAAACTACCAGGTTATAAAAAGAAATAAACTAGTCATTAAGGGGAGAACCTCTTTTTGGTACATTGGAGGACTACTAATTCCTCCAAACAATCCCAGGAAATAATTTACCACAGTGTTCCAAATTACGGACCTTTTTTGTGATATAGTATACAGTAGTTTGGAGGATTGAGTAGCCCTCCAATTTACCATCAGAGTTTCTCCCCTTAATCAAAAGAGATTCAGAATCTGCAAGTTTTGTTAGTAAAAAGAGTTATTGAGGTAGAATAGCTATTTGTTTCTGGCATGGTTAGTCCCTTCTTTGGAAATGGGGCATTAACCTATAGATAATGAAAATAATGCTATAGATTGTAGAGCAATTATAAGAAGTGTTACACTGCTGTTAGTCAGGCACGAATATTGTATAAACTACAATATTCTTAGTCTCCCATAGATGCAAATCTGGGTTCGAATAACTGTACTGTATAGTGCATTTAATGTTGTAATGCTTAAAAGGCTTTGAATGGCAGCTTTCTAATAATTTATATGTTTTATTACTGATACCATATTGTTAATTTAGTACAGTACTCTATAGAAAAGTACAGTTGTTGTGAAGCATATGTAGTGATGCTTAATAACTCCACCAACACATTTATTGCAGAAATAATTGTTTAACCCTAAATATGAAACCAAGAACAGCACTAATGTACTGTCATAGTTAGAGGGTTCAATAGACACAAAGGTGCCTCAAACATAATTGATTTATCATTCCTGCAGCATTATTGTTATGATAAGTACCGTATTGTAACTGCTTGTAACAGATATGTGGCTGCTGTTAAGGTTTACTTATAGGAATTGTATATGTATGCAGGTTCCTACTAAAGAAAAGCTATCAAATGTTAACTTGTTATACCTTTTTGTATTGAAATAATTATTGTCTGAGACTACTATTTGTCTGTTAATCAAATGCAGTGATTTATTTATTGAGTGTGGTTTAGTAAGATGATGTACAGTATAGGTCAATATTTTTGTGCATTGATAATTCTTTTCCAGAGGATATGATGACTTACTCACCCTTCACATAACAAGCTGATGCCAAATTAGTATTTTAACTATTGCCAACATTGAAAATTTACAATGTAAGAAACCTTTGAGATCAGGAAGATGTATAATTATGATTTTCATACATATAACCAACAGTGTCAGCTCTACTGTACTAGAAAGTACTACTGAATACAGTTCTCACAAAAATAAAAAGTTTACATTATTGGTTGTAGAAAGACTGCTACTTTGGCAACTGTGTTGATAGTACACTTTCTAACCTTTCACACTGTAACTTAACAATACCATTTCTACACTAATATTATTCTCATTGCACCTTTTTAAAAGTATGTGATTGAGTGTCAATGCCAAATGTAATTTATTTGTGTAAGTGCATGTATGATCAGAACTTAACACTGTATTATCTTAATATATAGTGTGTGTGGAGATTGTGCAGTGGTATGCTGTATATACTGTACATGTATTTGTAAGAAAGTCTAATCACCTGTACAGTAATTATTCTTCAACCATGAATGGTTTCCAAGGTTAATGATTAATTTTTCTAATTTGTATATGATTAACTAGAGTTTGATACAGTACCCGTTTCTGTGAAAGATTCACAAGGAGATCCAAGCTTATCATAGGACACAGTAGCAGCTTCAGAGGCTTATCCTGATTCTAAAGAACATTAAAGCAGGTGAAGGTTTTTGCCTCTGGTTTGTTTCAAAAGGTTTCCCAGTTCCAGGGTAGGTAAAGTAGGGTCCTTTGGTTTGGCTGGCCCAGACATCAATGTACCCAGTGATTACTTGTACCAAAATAGGGAGAATGATAATCAAACTACAGTATTCATAGACAGTTGAGAAAAAATTTACAATTAATCTTGAAAACCATTAGTGGTTAACCAGAAACAGTTACACTTGGGTGATGAGACATGTCCAAACCTTAACCTGTCCCTTTCTTCTGCTCTTGGCTCTGTTTAATAACCCACTAATGGCTCCACTCCCTAACCCCTCCCTGTGTCATAGAACTTCTCCTCCCCCGCTGACGAGTACTTCCTCCCATACAAGAGTGATGTCAAATTGGGGGAGGCAGGGCAAGATGAGGAAGAGGGCTCGGGGGGAGGAGGGCCACCCGAGCCCATATATAGGAATCCTGCTCCTCCTCTAATGGAAATAATGGAAGACCAGCAGTTGATAGAGGAAGATAAGGAGACTCACGAATATATATCAGTTTGTAGGGTAAGATTGCATGCACACCGGATAAAATGGGTTTAGGTTACTTCTTAGAAGTTTGGAATCATTATTATATCCTATGTACAGTATGTATACATTAATTTTTTTTATTTTTTCGTGTTATTTTGACAAAAACTGTAGTTGATATGTTATGGCTATTCTACATAATTGGCATAATTATTTTTGGACAGTATGCAAGCAATATTCTAGGGTAGATAATGCCAGTGAGTTAATACATTGCTTCCAGTACGTGGTCCCTTGTATTGGTCATTGTTATTATCGTGTCCAGGAACTTCTTACATACACTCTGTGTCATACTAAAATAGCAAAACCAATTCCACTTCCAGTTTTGTATTCATTTATGCAGTTTAATTATAATGTATTGAGCTTACTATTCAATTACTATATTTAGTGTGAATGTCTGCATGTGCATGCAATGAATTGTAGAAAAGGAGAACTATTTGGAGTGAAACTTTTATTAACTATTACAGTATATTGTTATTGCTTATTCAGATATAATGATAATTGTGTTCAACAGCATGCCAATATTTCTTATGAACAGTCCTGATTGCTGCGATATTGGCCTATGTGAAGCAAAATTCATGGAATAGATCATGCTTATTAATGATTCCATATATTTTGTTGAGGTGTCATCCTTAAACTTGTGTAATCAATACCTAATTAGAATTTTTCTTGGATTTGGCCCATGGTGTGATGCCTGGATATAATTATTGACAATTATATTATTATTATTATTATTATTATTATTATTATTATTATTAATATTATTATATTATTATTATATTATTATTATTATTATTATTATTATTATTATTATTATTATTATTATTAAAATTATTATTATTACTATTCACGGCGTAGGGAAGTGGCGTCCCCTTTTGCCCACCATACTTGTGATGGTGCAGTCAGTCTCATATCCCCTATGATACAGGGGGGGGGGGGGGGGGAGTGAGAATTGGAGACTCTGCTCTCTAACAATGACCCCACCAAAGGCTCAAATAGCCACAGAGCTGGACCCCTTGCCTGTCTGGGGTCCTGCACTGGTGCTAGAGCCTCCCCACCCCTTGAAAAAAGTGAAATTGGGTATTGATGATGATGAATATTATTATTATACAGTGTATTAATAATAATAACAATAATAATAATTAGTATTATTATATCATTAATATTTACATTATTATTTTTATTGTTATTTTTTATATTTTCATTATTGTATTTTCTATAACTATTATTATTTTTATTTTCATTATTACTGTATTTTTATATTATTTATTTTAATTACTGTTTATTATTATTATTATTATTTACATTTTTAGTATTACAGGTATTGATAGTTTTATTATGATGTCTTATTTCCATTTTATTATTATATTTATGAGTTTCAGTTCACATTGTTGTGAAACCAGTGTTCCACAAAAACTTCATGCCAAGTTTATTAAAATAATCCCACATATTCCCAGGTTGTGGCCAAGGATGGAGATGATTCTGACAACGGTGATGTAACGTACACTATCGAGACGACAAAATGGGAGGAGACATTCAGGATTCATGCCAAGACTGGAATAATCTCGGCTAGGTCAGGACTGGACCCCAAGGAAGATTATGAATTTACGGTAACTAGTTTTATATAAGTGGTTATTGTGCCTCTTTTTATAATATTGATTACAATATTGCTTGAATAAATTGTCTGGTAAAATTGTTTGATTCTGACCTTAACTGGAAAATTCTAAAACACATTACCTCTAGTAAGCTTCTCTTCTAATGTCAGTACTGTTTCCTCATAATCTAATTACATTAACACTTACCTCATTCTCTTCATACCTTACCATCTCTTCATTGCCTTAACAGGTGAAGGCAGCAGACAATGGACGTCCACAGAAGTCCAACTCATGCCTTGTCCTGATCAACTTGGTACCAGTACTCAAGTTGTCTCCCAACCCACCCACCCTACACGAGGAACATGAAGTCCATGTCTCTGTCCTGGAGAGTGACACTGTAGGACACCACGTTAAATTGGTTGAAGCTTCAGACGAGGACGGAGACCAGCTCTGGTTTGACATCATTGGTGAGGTTGCTCTACATCCAAATTTTGACAGATTATGAATCCATATACTGTACATAGAAAGTGGTGGACAGGGAGATGACAAGAACTCCATAAGCACTATTTGGAGCCCATAATTGACCAAACCAATAAACCTTAAAAAGAATCAAGCATATCTTGAATTCCAATCGAACTCTTATAGGAGGCCAATGCTGTTCAGTTAAAAAATGAGTGGTGGAGTATTACTTTGTATTTCATATCTTGTAGATGGATATTATGTTAATGTTGTGGGTTCAGAAGTAAAACCTATACAAATTACAAAATCAAACAAATAACGTGTCATCAATAAGTGATTTACCTTTTCCCTAATAGATTATAATGTAATTTTTCACCTGATTTTTTTCATCAGTATATCTTCCTGTGTACAGATGGTGATGAAGAGAACACGTTCACCATCGGAAGGGACACTGGGAGTGTGATGGTGGCCCGAAAGCTTGATGCTGAGCGAAAGTCTTTCTACAACCTTACCATCTCTGTCACGGATGGTGTTCACGTTGTCACAACTCAGGTAATTTACAAGATTTATTTTAATCAGTCTTACTTGTTATTACAGTACATAATAAAAACAAACTATAATCTGAGGTTGTGGACTTGAAATGTAGGATCCTATAATAAATCTTTGTGTAAATAATTTAGTGACTTTTCTAGGCTTGGAATAATTACAGTAAGCCCTCATTATACACTGGAGGTTATGAACTTGGAAGTGTAGGTAAAGAAGACTTACCTTGGTGGACCATAAAAGATTAAAGGCATAAACTTTAAGTTGTATGCAGTAATTTTTCAATGTTTTGGACTACTGTACAGGATTACACATAGTCAGAACCATCTGGATAATGTGAAATACATTGAGGTGTATACTGAGGGAACTGTATAAATAGAGTGTATGAATAAAACTAAGAGGAAGCTATGTAAAATGGAAATTTATTATACATGCCTATTAAGCTCCTTTTCTCTGGTTCTACAGCTGGTGGTAACAGTACTTGACGTAAACGATAACCGGCCGGCATTTTCTGAACCCACCTACGAAATTGAGGTGGGAGAAAACACTGCTCCTGGAACCACTATCTTCACCCTCACAGCATCTGACCCAGACTCTGACCAACACCTCACCTTCACCCTCATCAACACAGCTCACATATCTTCCTCATCTAAGTTCAAAGTCAGCCCCATGAGTGGAGACATTGTATTGTATGAACCACTAGACAGGTGAGTATTAAGGATGATAATTCATATAACTTTCACTCATCATTTGCAGTTATGTTGAAATCCATGAAAGAATATTATTTACATGATTTCTTATTATGTGGTGGATTTCAGTCTAAGGGTTAATTGAAATACTGTAGTTTTATCTGGTGAACTGCAGACAAACAATGGAGGTTATACCTGTATTAATTTAAAAAAATACATGGCTCATAAACAGTTGTTGAAGGATATTCTAAAAGTTATGGGATACAGTATATATTTTGAATTTGTACTCTTAGATAGTTATTTTTCATTTTACAACATAATAAGATAAATTATACAGTACAATATTTTCTTTGCAGGGAAGTACAAGAAGAACACGTATTAACAGTGTGTGTGAAGGACCGCATCACCCCAACAAAGAGTGACTATGCCCGTGTCATCATCAAAGTTCGGGACTACAATGACCATGCCCCACAGTTTCTGGCTAACCTGTACAATGGCACAGTCACTGAAACGGCATCAATTGGGACAACAGTGACTGAAGTGTTCGCAGTTGACCGTGACAAAGGAGCAAATGGACACATCATGTATTCAATTATATCAGGTATGATAACATCTAAGGAAGTGTATGAGAGGAGGGTGATTGGAAGAGTAAGTGTGGGGTTCACTGTCCAGTTGTTGGAGCTAGGGTGACTGTGGATATAGGATTAGAAAAAGTAGGAAATGAGATGTTGATAATGGAGAGTTTCATAGTTTTGTCAGTGGCACCGTAACGTAAACAATGTGAACAGATATTTGTTTGAGCTGTTGTCCATGTTGTATATATTTTTCTTTCCAGGCAACATTGGAGGAGTGTTCAGTCTTGATCCTGAGACTGGAATCATCTCCCTGGCCCGGCCTGTGGACCGTCAAGACATGCCAGAGTATTGGCTGGCAGTACGTGGCAGTGACAACGGCTCTCCCCCACGACACTCCCATGTTAATGTTAACATTCATGTCAAAATCGCAAATGGTGCTCCTCCCAGGTAAAGCATTGCAACATTTTTTTTTTTTAAGTTCTGACACAAAATGTAATGATATTTTTTTGCCCATTGTAACAACAGCCCACACACACATGTCACAACTTCCAAACATGGGTGCTGCACTGCTGTACATGCAGTTAGCAGCAGAAAATTTATGTTAGCCAAGCGCAGAGGATGAATCGGTTGACTTTGTATCACTGTTGAGTTGATCTTGGTAACACTGTCAACTAGGTGATACTGTAGATTGATGAAAATGAATGAATATTTACTATTGGTTGTACAGTACCTAAACTTTTGACCCTTTTTTTGTTATAAAAAAGGCAGCATGTAATTAAAGTTTTTTTTTAAATAAAAAACAGTAATATTGTGTTTTGTGTATGCCCTGGTAACATGACTATGATTAATTGCATGATTACCTTTATAATGACTTGCAGGTTCCTCAAAAAGATGTACATGTTGGAGGTGAGTGAAGCAGCCCATGTTGGTGACTACCTGGGTGTCCTGGAGGCTGACAGTCGGCTGGGTGTGGTCTTCTCCATCCTTGGGGATTCCAGACGTAACCCTTTTGCCATTAATCCTGCCTCGGGCATCGTTTCCCTCGACAAACCTGTAGATTTTGAAGAAGTGCAGGCCTACAACTTCACTGTCTTAGCATCATCAATGGTAAGCATATCAGCTGAAACTTTTTTACTTTTTCAGCAGATCACAGGATTCAACTCTTAGGTTGGCTAACTTGCTCATATTCATATGCAGGGGAATGTGTGATTATTTGGGACTGCTATACAGTTTCCTTACAAGTCAAAATTTTACACTCATAGCCTCTGATGGAGTAAGAAGGAGGGACTTAGTTATACATCTGACCCCATGAATGGCAAACATGGACATAAAATCAAAAATAAGAATGATAATTTTATAACAAGCTAAAAATGCATGAATTTCCTTCCACCTGATGTCAAGCATTAAATAATTGTTCTGAGAAGGTTTCATTGTTTCTAAATTGGAAGTCATCTGGCAGGTAGAGTAGCTCCCCACCCCATAGAAAACAGGAAATACAGTCTTAATGATATGAACGTAATATTATTATCCAAGGTCAACTCTGTTACCACATGTAATTAGTTGCATTTAGCTACTGTATGCTGATGATATTGTGCTAACATAGACATTTTCTCACTACAGAATGGACAGGAAGCATCTGCCCAGCTGATCATCAACATCCGTGATGAAAACGACAACCCACCTTTCTTCACCCAGAGCTCCTACACTGGCCACATCTCTGAGGCTGCAGCTGTGAACTCAGTAGTTTTGATGGAGGACAATACTCCTCTCGTCATCTCTGCCAGGGATAGGGATGCTGATCAGAATGCTAACCTTGTTTTTACCATTTTAGAAGAGGAAGCCAGGATGTACTTCACCATTGATTCTTCTACAGGTTGGCAGTCCCTTTGCTTGTCTATTTTGTTATTTACATGTTTTTTCTTGTCTTTTTGTTTTGTTTTTTACATGTAGTTTTTCCCAATTTAAAAAAGATCTTAACTGGTTATTGTGGTTTATGACCAGGCTGGATTTAGAGGTGGGTATAGTGGGCAGCTGCCCAGGGGCCTCTACACATGTAATGTGATTGGGTATGATATGGTGAATTGAGTGAAGCATAGAACAGTACAGTAAGGTGGTTTGGACACATGAACAGAGTGTATAAAAGTGATTACCGGAGGCCAGTTAGGAATCAAAACTGCCTTTGATAGTAGTCATCCAGCCTTTCATCTTTTCAGGAGCAATCCGGACAGTGGGACCACTGGATCATGAGGTGGTATCCAAGGTTACATTCAGTGTCCGAGTTCATGATAGTGGTCAGCCCAGATTGTCAGCATCAACCACTGCTACTGTGGTCATTACTATCACTGACATCAATGATGTTCCTCCACGCTTTCTACTTCAGGAATACAATGCCACGCTCCTCACACCAACACAACAGTAAGAATTATAATGTGGCAATAATGATATTACATTTGGTAGTGGTGGTGATAGTAGAAAGAAGGATGATGATGATAATGAATGAAAGAAATTGACTACAAAACCTACTGGTTTCTTATTCCTATACAGTGTACAGTTTTTGAAATGTGAGTGTTCATGATGTTGGATTACAGTATAATGAAAAATTTACTTTTTTTTATGTGTGGTCATAGACATATATTGTTTGCATGGAAAATGTGCCGGAATAGCCTCGGCTTAAAATAGCCATTTTAATTTGTATTGTTCACAAATCTCTCTCAGGTCTGTGAATAACCCAACTTTCCTTGTTCCTCTTTTAAAGTTTGTTATCCTTCATCTATATCTCTTTCTCGGTTGGCAAATGACCCCACCTGTTGCACTGCCTCTAGTGCTATCTCTCCAATCAGTCAATCAATCCACCATTTATTGATATATTTTTTTCAGGGATGTGTCTGTTGTGCAACTAAATGCAACCGACCTTGATTTTGGTGGGAAGGCAAACCTGGAATATGAAATAGCTGATGGAAACAAAGATGAAAAGTTCAAAATAAACTCCAAAATCGGGTTAATAACTGTGAATGATTCGAGCAATCTGGCCAGTCATTATCAGCTGAAGGTATAGTATCATGCATTATGTTTATTGTATTATTACTTTAGATCAGCTGAAGTATTTAGGAATTACCCTCACTTCCTCCGTCTGTGGCTGGGTGCCAATTCGGAAGTCGTGATGTGTGTGAGTGTGTAGCAGTTGACCTGGGCCATGGTAAAGGGCTTGATGAAGCCTATGTCCAGTGTCGGAACATAAAAAAAAAAAAAAAAATATTAAGCACAAATTATTTGTTGTCATAGTTGCAATCAGTGCTGCAAACCTATGCAGTCACTTCTGCAAACTGCAAATTCTGCACTTGTGGAAGTGTGTTTTTGTTTGTGGAATTGCATTTGTAACAAATTTTATGCAAAATTTTGGTTTTGTGGTTGTGAAAGTACTTTTGCAAATCCAAGTATGCTGTACTACAGAAAACACATCCCTTCAGGTCACAGTCAGTGATGGCCAGTTTGCCTCAAGCACAGCAGTCAACATCAGAGTGGAGCCGATCCCTGTGACCGGCCTTAGGTTCAGCAAGGACAAATACTTTGCGGCAGTGGAGGAAAATAACACATGGTCAGAAAAGATCACAATGGTCCACGTCCTTGGGAGCCGCCTCAATGAACACCTCACCTTCAGTATACTCAATCCAACCGACATGTTCTTCATTGGTGATACTTCCGGTGTAATCCAGACCACCGGCAAGCCCTTTGACCGCGAAGTTCAATACAATTACCTGTTGGTTGTAGAGGTGAGTTTATTAAATTTTGTGTTGTGAGTTTTGTTTTACACTTTACAAAGATTAATAATATGTTTTGATTGATGTGTTATAAGAATTATGTTGAACATCTTGTACAATTTTAGTTGGCCCAAGTTTAGTTCACCTAAATATTGTTGTTGGATAGAGAGTCCAGAAAATCATTTGTTTTTTGGTGGTACAGTAGTTTGGTTGTGAAATAGATTAGTTGTTTTGAGGGGATTGATACTTTAACATTATTTGTTGTTTATACAGTACAGTATTTCTTTTGCAGGGTGAGTACTCCAAATCAATTACTCATGTAGCACTCACATTTTGCACAGTTTTACTGATGTGGTGGCACAGAGGCCAGTAAAATAATCTGAAAATTTCTCTCTCTCTCAAAACCACCAGGTTCGTAGTATGGCGAAGACAGTACCACCCCGAGTGGCCCATGTTCAGGTGCATGTGGTGGTTACAGACAAAAATGATAATGCCCCCATCTTTGTCAACACTCCCTACTATGGTGTCGTCTCTGTTGATGCCCAAGGTGGACGGGGTGGCGGGAAACGCAGGGCTGTCTTCAGGGTGGGTGGAGTGTCTTTAATGTTTTATTAATTTGTTCTTACTGCTTTCACAATGCAGTACTCTAGATTGGTTTTCTTGACGAGTTCATTCATCCAGAATATATCAAGACACTTTAACTCAGTTGATTGGTCTATTACTTTGCATAGTTGGGACGAACCGGTAAGCCTGCAATGTGCTAAAAATATTTTACCCCCTTAACCGCTTAGCCGCAGGCATTATCTACCGTGGCATCTCTCTCTCCCGGGCCTCTCTCCCGCACTTGCTGTCACTATGTATACAACACATTTGATGGCTAATAGCTTGTAAACCACTCACGCTACATAAATAAATGATACAGGATATTGAAGTACAAACATTTAGCTGTCTCCTGATGTACTTGTGAAGACTATAATGACATCTGTAGGATGGGTAGCCACCTCACAATGACATCAACTCAAGATTCACTTTTACACTCTATTTACACTATATTTACATATCTAAGTAAGTGTTCACACTCTAATTTTGTTATAAAACATGTCAGAATCACATTTTTCAACACAACAATATGAAACATAATGTCACTGTCGTTTTTACGTACATATATGGTAATTACAGGAAAAGAAGAGTGATAAAAATATGGCTTTCTACTCTCACAGTTCAAGCCATACTGAATGGTGGTGGATGAGATAGCTGTAGCAAAGTCCCTGAATGTCAGCCACAGTGTTACCACCTCGAAACTAGCTTGCTAAGGACCATGCAATTTAAAAAACGGTGCTGCCGAATTAATGCTACACCCACGATGCTCCAAACTTGTTGCTAGTGCTGAAATATTGCTACACCCTTGAGTTAAGGGTTAACCACCTATGTATTTCATTTTAATTTTGCAGGTCCAAGCAACAGATTTTGATGCCGATGAAAATAGTGCTGTGAGGTACGAACTGCAACGTGGGAATGGGGAGTTGTTCTCTGTTGACCATACTTCAGGTGAAATTATCCTTAAGCAGTCACTAGAGGGCCTTAAAAGTGAATATGAATTGCTGGTCACTGCTTATGATGGAGGTATGTATATTTTGTGATTAAGAATGATTAGATGTTTCTGATTTAGGTTGTACAGTATATTTATTCTTCCAAACTGTGCCAAGGATTACACTACCTCATTATCTTGTCAGAATTTTGTTTTGTGGCACAGTTTGAAGGAACAATAGCTTTACATTCTTTAACAACATCACAAGACATTTAAAGAAATTACGTATTTGCCAACAGGAAGATTAATGTAATGTTAGAGAAACACTACAGTATATTGTATTAATTATACTGTACTTTAATTTATTTTGATGGAGAGAATGTGTTATCCCCACCATTATTTCTTTTGTTTCAAGAAGTATTCATTGTTTTAGGAAGTTTACTGACATTGATTGAAACTTGGATGCTTAAGTTAATATTAAGAGTTGTGAAGATTTTTCTGTCATGCTTATCTCTGTTGGGAGTTCCCAGGAAAGAATAAGGTGTCAAGTAATTGTTTGAGGAATTATGAATCTTATCATTATCGTTCTTATTTCAGGTTCTCCCCCTCTCTCCTCACAAGTTACTGTCCGATTGAAGGTGGTAGACAGATCACAACCAATCTTTGATAGACAGTTCTACAGTGCCACAGTTGCTGAAAATGCTGATGCTCACACCCCCATTGTGACGGTCACCGCTCGTAGTCAGCTCAGTAGAAAGTTGATCTATACCATTGTGGGTGGAAATGAACAGCAGACCTTTGCCATGGAACATGAAGAAGGTACTGCAAATGTTGTGAAATTTTTCATATTGAATAGTAGTATGACATACAGATGCTAATTTTCTCACACTAGTGCAATATTTGTTTTGTTGTACTTTTAATATGCAACTCGGATAGAATTCTTGGATTAATATCAGATGATTTGAAGTCACAAGCAGTGTCTCAGATTGTTTGTTTTTCTTCTTGAAGGCAAAGTTCCAGGTCCTGAAATGTGTATTTTCTACCTCTTAGAAATATTAGTCTATAATTAACCTTTTGTTGGGAAAGTTAACATTTATGAACAATTTACTGTATTAGTATATATTTTACAATCTATAGTGTCACAAAAATAAACTTATCATCCAAGGTTTAAGTCAATACTGCATTATATTTCTCCTCAGGCCTGATCCGAGTCCAGGATGCACTAGACTACGAGAAGCAGAAGACCTACCAGCTTACTGTGCGTGCCACTGACAGCTACTCAGGCAAGTGGGCTGAGGTGGTAGTATCAGTCCAAGTTATTGATGTCAACGATAACCCACCTGTCTTCCCACGGCACTTCTACAACATCAGCGTCTCGGAGGCAACTGCCATTGCCACTCCTATCTTGACGGTGAGGAGGCAGGATTGGCCAATTGAGGAACATAGTTAATATAAATGTATAATTGAGGACAGTAGTTTCTAGACATAATCTGGTTGCAAAAAAAAAATTTATAAAGTTTTCTTTTGAAGTGGATCAAGTTTAAGGCAATCGGTATTTTAAAAAGTAATGTATCAGTGATCTGAGTTCTTTTGTGGTTACTATTTGTCTGAATAAAGTTCAGAATAAATTAATGCACTTTGAGTCAACACCATAATTATAGATTGTGTAATGATCGAAATAAATACATGATATGACTATCCACAAAACAGCCCTGTTTTTCAATGGTTATTTTATAGATATTACATTTGTACACTGATATTGTGCATGTCAAGGTAATACAGTATAATAAGTGGTCAATTTACTGAACTATTACTTTTACAGGTTGCCACAACAGACCGGGACACTGGTCCCAATGCTGGCGTCACGTACCGCCTCCTGGGGCTCAATGGTACCCTCCCTAGGAACTTCTACATGGATGGGAGCTCAGGTGTCCTCATACTGAAGCAGGGACTGGACAGGGAGACAGCACCACTCCAACACTTTCTGGTGCAGGCCATTGACAAAGGCACTCCTCCTCTCTCCTCCACTGCACACATCTTCATTACAGGTTTGTGGAGGTTGATGAAAAGTTGGACACTTAAATATTATATTAAATGTAAAAGACAGGCATGATATGTAAACCATTCACCAACCCAGTCAGTATTGATTCAAATTATGAGATTGCATTTTATGCCCAGTCTTATTTGAGGGACAGAATACAGAAGACTGAAATATTCTCAATCAGTTTAGGGATAATCTTACACCCCAGGTCGTCTTGTACGCCGACATTTATGGTATTTAAACTGAGGATGTGTTTATGTGCATACTTCCTTTTCCACAATACCAAACATTGACTGAAGATTTATGTTAATATGTGTATTTCCTTCCCTTCAGTACTGGACATGAATGACAACCCACCAGTGTTTGAACAGCAATCCCAACGTTGTGTTGTGACAGAAGATGCCACCCGAGGACACTTTGTCACCTTGGTTGCTGCCTCAGACAGGGACCTCAGTGATATCAACAAACTAACATACTCAGTTGTTGATGGCAATGATCTTCAAGTGTTTGCCATGAATTCTGCTTCAGGTACTTATTTCTATTTTGTTACATAATTTTATTTTAATATACAGTAAATTGTACAGCAGTTGATAAGTTGAATTTAAATATAAGTTAGCAAGAAAAAAATAACAATGTTCATGTTCTATATTACCCACTCTGAGGTATAGGGACCGGATCCCAGGGTTCCTTATCTAGATCATTTATGCTGTATACAAGGACTGACTTGGCATAGAAATGGAAGGAAATATGCCTCTCACAGTTTATTTGTCTGAATTGATAATGGCTGTCCTGCTAGATACTTGTTTAGGCCTCAATGACTTTCATGTTGAAGTGCTGGTCTCCTCCTTTCTTCATCATTCTCCTAGCCTTGTTTATGCAAATTTTGTTCGAGGGTGTGTTTCCAACTTCTTTGCATACTGTGCTTGTTCTTCCATCCTCAAGCCTGGCAAGTCTGGCTGCCTTAGTCAAGACTACCATCCCATTGCATCGACAAGCTATCTTTGTCCTGTACAGTATGTTGCTTAAACGTGTGATGAATGTCAGGTTGATGTGGTTTCTAAAATTCTGAAGCCTTCTTTCTTCCTCCCTCTTAGGTATTGTCATGCCCACAGTACGATTGTCCCTCAGGGTTTACTCTTATTTGAAAAGTTTAGAAAATGATGGAATATACCTTTCTGTACATTTATTAGCCAGGAGTTATGAGACAAAGAAAAAAATACGTGATGCGCTTTACACATTACAGGTGTAGTAACAGTGTGGAACAGCCAGAAGCTACGTGACATGAACCAACACATCCTCAACATCTCAGTAACTGATGGGGTCTTCACTGCTTACACTCGCCTGGCTGTCTCAATTACCCCAGTAAACTCGCACTCGCCGACCTTCAAAGTGGCCCAGTATAGCACCCACATCCAAGAGAATGCTGCCATAAAGACCACCATTACTCAAGTGTCGGCCCGAGACATGGATTCTGGGCGCTACGGGGATGTGACTTATCACTTTATCGGTGATGATGCTCACAAATATTTCAGAATTAATGAAAACACAGGTGAGAATGACAGAATCTCTTGGTATATCTTCCCTTGCAAACAATAAGAAAAGGAAAGGATTTTCAGGACTGAAATTAATTGATTAGGAACCTATTAAGTAAGGAGATTTAAATTGCTAGTTGTTTCATACCTGTCTGGAAATAATCTATCTGTTGTTGTCTATCAGGGGACGTGTGGACATCTGAGGTGTTTGACCGGGAGGAACAGAGGGAGTATTCTTTCACCGTAATGGCGATGGATATAGGTGGGCGGACTGGTTTCACTACACTGCATGTCACTGTGGATGATGTCAATGACAATAAACCCATCTTCATGCAAACCAACTACAAGAATATAATCCGGGCCAACATTACTGCTAGCTCAGTTGTACTGAAGGTAAACACAATAGCAAATATTTTCTTCATCCCTGTCTCAGTTTATTGTTTGGATATTCTACATTTATTGTCATTTTGTTCCTGATACTCCACATTCTTTTTCAGGTACAGTATTTAGAATCAAGTACAGGTAGGTATCAGTTAATGAGAAGATTAGGTTCCACCTTGACTACTTTTTCAATGTAGTATTCAATTCAGTGTGGGTATTCCTGATGTATTGCCCTTCTTCCTTACACCAGGTCCATGCAGTAGATGCAGATGCTGGGGAGAATGGCACTGTCTCGTACCGTTTCCACAGCTCCACACTCCCAGACGTCATGGAGACGTTTACAGTGAATGCAGAGACTGGGGAAGTTGTGTTACAGAAGGATGCAAATGACTTGGGTAATACTGTTGAAAAGACTCTCAAATTTGACTTTATATAGTCTAAAGAAAGTACCTATTAATTTAACTGAATTCCATACACCTATTGTCAGTGTATTTTTAATAGCATTAGTTGAACTGAGTTAAAGAGGTATGTTTGATATTACAGGAAGCTCAGTGTTTGAGTTCTTCATTGAGGGTCGAGACAGTGGACGACCAAGCCTTCACTCACACGTGGCTGTTCTGTTACGTGTTGTTGATGTTGATGTTAGACCTCCAGAGTTCCTGTCCAAGATATACACACTGACAGTTGCTGAAGATACACAACCTGGTAAGCTATGACATACTGATGTATCAAGTAACTTGTGATGGATATAATGCTTGTGGGGGGATCGGAGAATTTTGTTTGTTTGAAAGCCTTAGGATTAGATCTCCCACCTCCTACAAATGGGAAAATGCGGTCTTGGTGATGATGATCATGTTTTATTGCCCTTCCAGGTACCCACATTGGTTCAGTGGCAGCACGTTATGATGGAGAAGTAGAGTACTCAATAGAATGGGGAGGACATGAGGTAACACCGCCAGTTTCAGTCTCACCAGCAGGAACACTCACCCTCACTTCACTCCTTGACCATGAAAGTGTCAGGCGACTTTCACTGATTGTTACTGCAATGCCCACTGATAAACCAGAGCTGGCTGCCAATACAAATGTTGTGATTGAAGTAAGTTAACAGTAGACACTCAATATAAAACTTATACAGCACTTCCATCCACCTAAATATACCATAACTAGAGGGTTGAATACAGAGGCAGCAAGAGTTTTGCATGAGGGAGTAGGGAAACTTTGGTATGACATGAATATGAGATATCATTAGTGACAGCAGTAGAGATGATATTTCGAGTAGTGTGTGTGGAGGCTGGATGAATGGACACTGGAGAGGGGTAAGAAATATTAAAATCTGTGTGAGTAAATCAGTTAATCAAAGTATGGAGGGAGCGTACATAGATAATTTAGTTATATGAAAAAGAATATATGAAACTAGAGTGGTATAAAAAAGTTTTTGAAATTCAAATAAAACTGATATGACCAAGATGTTACAATTTTGCAAAAGATTGTGTAAGAAAACATGGATTAGGTATGGATGAAGCAAAATAACTTGTGCATGATAGGCAGGAGTGGAAGAGATCCACTAAGAGTACCTGTTAGGGGTAGCAACATGATTTTAACTTGACCGTTCATAGAAAAGTTCTTTTTATCAAGGTTATGTGAAGTGATTTTTTACATGAATTAAAGAACTTGTGTGGGGAGCAGAGAATGTTTTTGGCTTGAAAGTGAGAAGAGAATGTGAGTGTGACCCATTTCACTGGGCATGCTGTCCCTCTATGTTGTCCGATTTATTTTTTCTTTTTCTGGCTTAGGAGTCCCCCACCCTCTGAAAAAAAAAAAAAAAAAAAAAAAAAAAATATATATATATATATACATATATTAAAGATGATGATGATGTTGATCTGCTGTTTGGGTTGTAATGTTGATAATATCATTTAGCTAATGTGGTAAATTAACTAACAAATATATTATTCCAGGTTCAGGACATGAATGACAAATCTCCAACCTTTGAGAGTGAAAGGTACTATGTTTCTGTAGCAGAGAACACACCATCAGGGTCAAATGTTGTCAAAGGTAAGGCTTGTTTTGTTACCATAGCCTGATGATAGTCTGTTGGTGTATGTTACAGTACTGTACTGTATTCCTATTGAAGCTACAGTTCCTGTGGAACACACCTGTATTTAATACATTTTGTTTTGGGTAGTACTCAACTACATTTACCAAACATCCCATTGCATGTATTATTTTTAAACAAATAAATGCACTTCTGTATGTACATCAAGTTCTTTTCTTTGTTTGCAGTGTTTGCTAATGACCGCGATGCTGGAAGTAACTCAGAGATTCGATATATTCTGGAGGAGCAATCACCTTTAGTGGAGGAACCTCTGTTTACACTGGACCCATACTCAGGATGGCTTTCCCTCAACCAAGAACTGGATGCAGAGACTAAATCAAAATATGAACTAAAGGTTAATTATAGGAAACCTACATTAACTAAATGAATATAAGACCTTCAGATCTCACTGTGATGCCTGAAGAATTTAGCATCAGAAAAATATATATATTTGCTATGATCCAGGGGTTAATAATTGTGTCAGTTATCCCCTGTACAATAGCTGAAGTTATAATGAGTAGCAATTTTGTTAGAAAAATATACACCAGAATGAGTAGCAATTTTGTTAGAAAAATACACACCTGTGACATTTAATGTTCATCTAATATATGCAAGATAAATAAACTTCTATTCCTTCAGGTTCTTGCTAAGGATAATGGAAACCCCCAGCGAACATCTACAACAAGTGTCATTGTGGAGGTCGTTGATTACAATGACAATCCTCCTGTGTTTGTGAAGGACAACTACCATGCTTCAGGTAAACATTTTTATTGTAATTAAGTAAATTCATGAATATATACAGTATATATATGCATAAAGCTCTTATTATACATTGGGTTTCAATTTGTTGATAATAGGCAATATCACTGCTTTTCCTCACAAGTGATGTTGCTCTATATCTAGGTAATTAGTCTCTTACTGTTGGATTCAGACGTTATGGAAAGGGAAGATTTGCAACACTTGGTGGGTGGATAGGAAGGCCCACAGTATAACCTTTTCAGATAAGGTTGAGAAGATTTTGGTGATGTGTGTTGGACAGCCCCTGGGGGGTTTACATAAAATTCATGTTAATGAATGAGAACACCTTTGCATCCAAGTGTTAATTAATTTTATTTACAATAGTGCGAGAAGATGCACTGCCTGGGACGGTGGTGGTACAGATGGAGGTACTGGACTATGACCTGGGTGGTGGTGCAGGAAGCAGTGCTCTGGACACTGAACTTGGCCATGGAGTCATATACCACCTCACTGCTGGCAACGAGCATCATCACTTTCATGTACGCGGTGGAGGACAGGTGTATGTAGCCCAGCCACTCGATCGAGAAACACTTGACCACTACGCTCTGGAAGTGACTGCTACTGATGGTGTCTTTGTGGCCAAGGCTTGGGTCTTCATTGAGGTGCTGGATATCAATGGTAAGTTGATGGATTTTGACCAAATACCAGTTGATTATATACATTAGAAAAAATATCTGTCGTCCAAGGGTTTTTTTAAAAAGGGGCTCACATCTTAGATTCAACAGTAAAAATAAGTTCTATGCACCATTGGATCATTTTTTTATCTTTCTCTCTTTTTCTCTCTCACCAGATAATGGACCACTGTGCACCACACCACTATACCAACACACAGTAAGTGAGGCTGCACTACCAAACACCCCGCTGCTACATGTTTCTGCCTCGGACCCTGATCTCACCTCCAAGCCTCAGTTCTCTATCTCAGGGCAGGGAGCTGAATTCTTCGAGATGAATATCAAAACAGGGCAGCTGAATATCGGCAAGAAACTGGACCGGGAAATGCAGTCACACTTCTCCCTCCAGGCAAAGGTGAAGGACGGAGGGAACCTGGACTGGTACTGCACCTGCCAGGTTGAAATTGATGTGACGGATGTTAATGATAACGCCCCAGTCTTCAGTGTTCCCAGTTACAGCATCAATGTGCCTGAGAATTCTCCTGAAAATATTTTGCTTCTCAAAGTCCATGCATCAGATCCAGACCAAGGTAAGATTTTATTGTTTTCCTGTGGTCTACACACAATATGCAAGTTGAGCAGCGATACCAGTTTTCTCTGAAGTGTTAATGTGGTAAATTGAAAAATTGTTTAGATCCTTGCTACTTTCACTATGATTATCACAAGAAACCCTGCAGGCAATTCAAGGATTGAGTACCAGTGTTGGGAAATCCCTTTGTCTTGCAGCGGACTAACAATGGCTGGTGGTGATGATCACTAATTTTATTTCTGTTCTTGCAGGAATCAACCGTAAAGTGACATATTCCCTGGAAGGCAGCAACATTTTCCTGCTTGATCGCGAAACTGGCATCCTGAGTGTGACACAGACGCTGGACAGAGAAACTCGGGCCATGTACAACCTCACCGTGACAGCCACTGACCATGGCACTCCCCCACTTTCCACACGCACCAATATTCTTGTCCTTGTCTCAGGTATGTTTGTATACTTATGTTTATGTCAATATTTATACTTCTTGTTTTTACAGGGGTCTCTCTGTATGGTTATTTACTCTTATAATTTTTGTCAGGCATTTTATAACTTTTCTGGTACAGTACTTTTGTTTAGGTCCTTTTTAGTCATGCCATTTCTGTTCGTTATGTATAGGTGGATTGTATCTCGACTTTCTGATATGTTAGAAAGTTGTCAGATATAGTTCAGGAGTGCCTGATTGTAACAACAGCTGATAATGTATTGTACTGTACCTCTTTCTTTAACTAAAAACCCTTTTGGCAAATTTTTTGTATTTGAGGAAAGTAAAAGGTGGAAACAATTCAGTTATCCCATAACTAACAGCTTTTGTATTGGGTACATTGCTTGGATTTTTTTCGGGATTTTATGCAATGCAGGAAAACCCCTTTGTACAACAATGAAGATTGATTGCCTCATCAGTTCACATGAGGATTAATTTTGGTATTGTGTAATTGTTTACAGATGTCAATGATAACCCACCTGAGTTTGCAAGTCACACTTACTTTACAACCGTGACTGAAAGTGAAAACACTGGATCAGAAATTGTACGCGTTCTGGCAACTTCACGAGACTCTGGGAAAAATGCAGAAATCTCTTACTCTATCATCGGAGGCAATGAACATCGAAAATTCTCTATTAATCCCAAAACAGGTAGGCCATGAAACTTTGTTTTAGTCCTGTATATTTAATGATGGGAGAATTGGAGGTTTTTCCTTCCTCCAAACTATTTCGCAAAGTAGCACCCTTACTAAGGAAGTTTTATTTTGTGACATATCAAGTTTGGAGGATTCAATAACTTTGTTGTGGATGTGATATTTGTGGGATTACTAATAGGTGGTATTTTTGTAGGCTGACATTGGAAGTGAATGCGAGTGTTAGCACTTTCACTGAGCATTCTGTTGTTTCTTTATCTTCTGTGGACATTTACCATCAATTGTGAAGCCAGATTTATGAACTTGTATCTTCTTGTGTCTTTTTTCACCAAGTCTAAATGAAGGAACTTTGTTGTGGGGGAGAGCTGAAAGTTCTGTGGTCTTGAAAGAATGGGGTAGTAAATGAAAAGGGGAAATGGTGTCTTCTTGTTGTTGTTGTTGTTGAAGTTCCTCAAGCTGTCTGGCCGAGCAGCCCCGAGCTCCTGAGGAAGGTCATGGCCTGAACCTCTTCTTGTTGTTGATAATGATGATGTATTTCTAGGTGTGGTGGCCATTTTGGAACCACTGGACTATGAGCGAGCACACTCCTACCTACTGACGGTGCAGGCAACTGACGGAGGGGAGCCGCCTTTGACAAACCACGCCACAGTCAACGTTACAGTTACCGATGTTAATGACAACGAACCCATATTCCTCCAGAACTCCTACTCAGTGATAGTCAATGAGGCAGCAATTATTGGAGATATGCTGATACAGGTAAAATTTTCTCTTGCATTGCAACTTGTGATATTTAAGTGTGTGTGTCAGATTAGTCTGTATTTCATTAGTTTTGTGATGTTTGTACAGGTAGAATATTGTCTTGTATCTTTTCTGATGCTCTTGTGGATAAGAGCATGCTTATGAACTTTGCCCACTTATGATAATTAGATGTATAGTTTGAAAAGGCAAAAGCAAAGCAAATTTAGGCCTTCTATATATGGTACTTTTTAAAAGATTTCTTTCGGATTAGCTGCAAGTTTCTCCAACATCAGAAAACAGGTTGGTAGAAACTTATATTACTATTGAAACAAGGCATGGCCTGAAGTCCAAAAGTGACAAATTGCATTTTGATGATGAGTGAATGAAAAAGACAGTATGTTATTCTCAGTATTTCTGTTGCAGGTTATCAGAGGTGCAGTTTGCAGACCTTCATAAAATAAGATTTATTTTCTGTACTTTATTGAATTTTTCAGTCCCTAGAATTTTGTAGGTATATAACTAATGATATCTTTTACTTCACAGGTGGTAGCAACAGACTTGGATAGCATGGCAAATGGAAGAATTACATATGGTATTGCCCGAGGTGACCCTGAGCATCAGTTCCGTATTGATCAGCAGTCTGGCTGGATCTCTGTAGATGGCCCACTGGACAGGGAGTCTGTTGCTTCTTACAACCTGGAAGTAATAGCACTTGATCAAGGGATTCCACAGAGGTCAGGGTCAGTCATGGTCAATATTGAAGTGAGCGATGCCAATGATAACCCTCCTCTCTTCATCGAGACAAATCACACTGCTTATGTTCAGGTATGTCATAATTCCTGTCCCATTTATAGCATATTTTTCTCTAAATTTTTTGGCTCCCAAGATGCATCTTTAATGTCCTCCCATACATAAACATATATTCATCTCTTTGGTAATATTATGTCTACTGCAAAATGGCAAACCAATTTATTTAACAAAGTGAAAGAGTACCTGTTATAATGGTACTTGTGCATTGTTATCACAGCTTTTTGATGAGATGGATGTGCTTGGTGAGAACATCAACAACAACAACTTAACTTTAAGGGCAGTTCCCATGAAGTTATGAAGCATTAAGATATGTTATTACTTTGATATTATTATTATTTTTTATTTGCAGGAGGACAAGCCTGTGAATCATTTGGTTTTCAAGTTTGATGTTATTGATGGTGACGATGCTGCTCGAAATGGGGGACCCTTCACGTATGAGATCCGCTCAGGCAATGATAACACTGCCTTCCGCATCACACAGGATGGTCACCTAAGAACAGCCACTGAGTTTAACCACAAAGTGCAGGATCACTACCGCCTCCAGATCAGAGTTTATGACAATGGTCTCCCTCCTCTGTATTCAGAGACATGGATTGATGTTAAGGTTTGTTAACCTTGTCAAGGGCTTTTTCCTATAGCAGTCTTATTCTAGGAATTCAGGGATCTTTTAAGTTTATTATACGAGATTATTTTTGTTTATGTTTTTGCTGAAACAGTATGAATAGTGAGGCTTATGAGGCCAGGGAGGAAAGCAATTTGTTGCATATATATGTTACACAAATTGTGGGTTGTATTCATTCCTGCTAAAGAATATTTCACAGCCATTGATATTTCTCGTATTGCTTTCAGATAATTGAAGAATCACGTTACCGTCCAGTGGTGTTTCCTCTCGATGTGACTGTCTTTGTCCATACTGGAGACTACTATGGTGGAGTCCTGGGGAAAGTCAAGGCAGCAGACGAAGACCCTTATGATACTATGACCTACTCTATCTTACCCGATGCACTGGGTGTCAACACAAAATATTTTTCCATAAACCCTCAAGATGGAACCCTAGCTGCTGTTGGAGGCCTGGATGAGGGGTCATATTCTGTGAATATCTCTGTGTCTGATGGAAAGTTTACAACAGCTAGTGAGGCAAATATTGATGTTGTTGATGTGAGTGAAGATATGGTCAAAAGTGGAGTCATAATACAGTTGGGAGGAGCAAGCGCTGAAGAATTCCTGTTATCTTACAGAAGAAACTTCCACAGAGCAATTAAAAATCTCCTAAGTGTCAAATCTCGGGACGTCATTATTCTCAGCCTGCAGAACAGCCGCAGAAGAGGAAGGAGGGAGGATAGGAAAAAGTCATATGGCAAACCTTCTTACAGACAAGGAGACTTGGATGTACTTTTTGTGGTTCGTAAGTCCACAAATAATTATTACCCAAGGAATTTTGTGCGAAAGAAGATTACATCTGGACGTCAAACGATGGAAGCCATTTTGGGACTTCATGTGTTAGGAGTGGTTGAGGATCAGTGCAGCAATGACACATGTGAGAATGGCCACTGTGAGGAACGTGTGGTACTGGATGATGAACAGGTAGCCATAACCACTGATACTTTAAGCTTTGTCTCACTCCATCACCTGCATGAGGCAAAGTGCATGTGTCCAAATGGATTTTCTGGCTCGCGATGTGATGTCGTGGTAAACCAGTGTGCCCATACACCCTGTCCAGAGTACAAGAAGTGTGTACCGGACAGCTCAAGGCTCGGGTACATATGTCTGTGTCCTGAGGGTCTTGTGGGTCCTACATGCCGGCAGAACAAGTCTAGCTGCTTCGGCAAGGAGAACAACCCAGAATGCTACAGCCCAGTGTCTCCTCTGTCCTTCAAGGGGAAAAGTTATGCACAGTATTCACTGCACAACCCAATAGAAAGGCACTTCACATTCTCTGTGTGGTTTCGAACACTTCATCCTTCTGGCAATCTCATGTTTACTGCTGGCAGGATTGACTACAGTATCTTGGAGGTATGTCCAATGTCCTCCAAGTCATTGTTATAGGTTTATGAAATATACTGCGGATTATAACTACTGTAGCTGTTTGCTGTAGAATACACAGCAGAGTTCAAGAGTTTTAAGCAAGTAATTTTTATAACACAGTTTTCCTTCTCATTATATTTAGTATGTGATATCACTGTTAAGAATTTTAGAACTGTTATATGCACTGCAATTTTGCACAGTTCTTTACTATTGATAAGGTGATTTATATAGTTTGTAGTTAATAATTACAGTACCACTTGCAACCCTATTCGTCTAGTACACAATGGTGTTACCTTGGTCCTAAGAAATCACAGATGTGCATTTGCAAACTCACATTACACATAATTTCATAAAGAACAGTTCATTTGATGTTAACTTGGTTATATTTTCCAGCTTGAGGGTGGTGAGGTGCGGTACCGTTGGGACCTGGGAAGTGGAGAAGGTTTGGTGTCTGTGTCATCAGTACGGGTGGATGATGGCCAGTGGCATCATGTGGGGCTAGAGCGATATGGCAACACTGCTGAGGTGACTGTGGATGGCAGGTATCGTGGACAAGGGGCCTCACCAGGGTCATCAGATCTCCTAAACCTTGACACTCCGCATCTTTACCTTGGTGCTGAAGTACGGCCCTGGGCAGGGGCTCAGGACCCTCGTCAGGGTCTGGTGGGCTGTGTGGACAACCCAAGAGTTGATGACATACCTTTGCCACTCACACACACTGCCACCACCAAAGTTGCATCGCTGACCAGGTTGACACATGTGTCCCCTCACTGTCAGGCAACTCTGAAGCCTCCTGGTGTGTGTGGTGCCCATCCTTGTCTTAATGGGGGAACCTGTGAAGAGCGTGGTGCATCATATATGTGCCAGTGTCACCCACGGTTCCAGGGACCTCGTTGTGAAATGGACTCTAACCCATGTGCGTCATCTCCTTGCCTGAACAATGGTCACTGTGTCAACCTCAAGAATGCTTACAGATGTGAGTGTCCAGCAAGGGTTTCAGGACCAAGGTGCCAGTACATGTATTGCAACCCTAATCCTTGCCTCAACAAGGGAATCTGTGAGGAGGGTATCTCGGGGCCCATATGCAAGTGCCAAGGATTCACTGGGGCATACTGTAACATCGACATCAATGAGTGTGCCAAGAACCCCTGTCACAATGGTGGAAGTTGCATCAACTCTTATGGAAGCTTTAGGTGTATGTGTCCTGGGAATGCTACTGGGGCATACTGTGATGCTTACAAAGGAGTATTTCCAGAAATTGGTTTAGAAGAGGTAAGTAATGGAGCCGTCGGTTAACATATTGAACTACAAGTATGCATTGAGTCTCTTGAATTATTTTCTTTACAATTGTAGATAAAGCCAACTTACATTTTTGCTTAGCTAAAATTAGTTCTCTGAAAAGTATTTTCAGATTAAACATATGAGAACTTGCATAATTTTTTGATCAGATTATAATAATTTTGCAGGAATAGAAGTATACAGTTTTATTATTGTGAGCATTTCCAATCATCTAGTGTGTGATTAGGGATGCAGCATTGATCAGTTAGGGTGAATTTTTCAGAGGACCAGTGATGTGTTTCAAAATATGTAGCAGTCGTTTTGTAAATGTTTTCTGATGTACTGTATTATCATTCAATTTTTTTATTTTTTTATTGTAGAAGTCATCACAATTCACACTTTTTCAGATCATCTATATTGTGATTGGGATTGTGGCAGTGATCATATTAGGCCTCATTATCGTGCTGGCCATGCACTGCCGGGAGCGGAGGGCAGCCCGGAGGAGACAACTGCTCGAACAAACCAATCATGTCATACTGAAACCCAAGAACACTGACAACCACAATGTTTATAAGCGAAATTCAAAGATGAGCAACTTGGAAGCGTCCCAGGTAAATTTTTGTTCAAGTTTGGTCTTCTACATATTATCTTTGTATTGAAGTTTTTTCCCTCTGGAGTGTGGTCATGTGTGTGTGTGTGTGTGTGTGTGTGTGTAACTACTTTTTAATAGTTGAAGTGTATTTGAGTGATTTTACTAATTTTATTTGTTAATAATGGCAATGACTGCACCAGTTAAAAAGTTGAAGTGAGTGATAGTTTCAGTAAGTCTTAATGAGTATAGACATAGATCTGATTTCACAGTCGTTCAAAATCAATTGTTAACGTCCCCCACAAATAAGACTGAACTGATCATTGATTTCAGCCTGAATCATTTCATGATTTTGGTGAGTGAAGCATAGAGTACTGTCTATGGCAGTTGCAATATTTGATAAACCTGATAAATGTGGTGAGTGTGGATACTGATTTGTTTGACGATTGTAATTATTAAAAATATTGGGTATGAGAGGAGCCAGACAAAGAGGAACAACTGTGAAATTGGCAATAGTATATACAGTATTCTTCTTGTTCATGCTTTTAATTTGTAGCACTTTGCTCCTCTGATATATGACTTATTTAACTTTTGGTAGTTCATTCACTGCTAGAGGTTGCTTTCCATCACTGTACTGTATTTGCATTAGACCTTTTCATTACTTAATAGAAGCTGTTGTGCATGATCTTTAGGCTTCATTATTTTCACGTGCATTACAATGAGTTCCAGGACATTTTATGACTTTTTTTGTTAAATTTCTTTTAGAGTGGCCACACTAACATAGAGGTAATTCATCAAAATGTCAGTATATATATTTTTACTATATTATCATTAACTGGTCTGGTAAATTTTGCTGCATACCGGGAATTTAATCTCAGATGCCAGCACCAACTAACATCTGTGCAAAAAAACATTTTATGTTCAGTTGCAGACATTGGTTATGATGTGCATAGGAGTGACTCAAACAACATGGTGTCCATTGTTTGCATGTAATATTATGGCATTATGAATTAATTAATTTCCGTAGCTGTTTACAACACATTCAAAACTGCTACTTAACTTATGTATGGGAATCCTACCCAGGCCAGTTATGTATCTCAGAACTATCATCTATGACTGTTTCACTCGCTTCAATGGCGATATGTAACAGATACCGGATATTTGCCTAAATTTTGTGTATTTTGATGGCTTACCATTTCCTCTTGAGAGAATTCCAGTCAGTGGTGCCATTTTAGCAGTTATTCTATTGTTGCAAATGTAAATGTTCTGTTTATAGAACTTTTTGAGGAATCAAGATGTTAGTGATGTTGTTTATGCACAGAAACCACAAATATCAATCCTAGTTCTCCAAAAGGTTCTTATAAACACACAAGTACCCCATCGGTCTTAGAAAAACTGTTGATCTGGGAGCCATGATTCCAGTCAGGTCCTGTGTGTGGTGTTGGCTGTGCCTGACTGTTGTGTTGGCTTGTATGTGTTGCAGAATCCGCACGGTTGCACGCCTCGCCCCGACTCCTACCCCACTAGTCCTAGTGAACCCGCCTACATGCCGCTAAACAACTTTGACACCATCCGTAGTTACGGCTCGGCTGGGGATGAACTAGAGAACCTTCCCCAATACTCCCGGGAGTTTGTTCAAAACATATCCAAGCCAAACAGCCTCTATCACCATCATACACCCCAGATTAACCCCCTGGGAACCTTGCGGGGCTCCACTATGGGTTCCACTATGGGTTCCACTATGAGTTCAACCTTATGTTCCCCCGCATCGCCCAACCATCCCGCTGACACTGACAGTTTGCACAAGCCGTGGAAGGACGCACTTGCACATAACTTGAAGGATACCTACTATGAGAATAACAAGATTCAAAATGGTTTGTATAAGTTTACCTTATTTTAACCCTTTTAAGTGCCAGTGTAATTTTCATTATTAAAACATGTTGACTAACTGTAGATGAATTTTTCTTTGCCAAACTACTAGTACAGACACTATTGAATAAATAGCAATTCCTGGAAGTTTATTCTGAGCTCTATCATCTTTTCATGTGTTTCATGGTAAACTTTAAATACTTTTACAACATATATGGAGAAACCACTGGTACTTGAAGGGTTAAAGGAAAGTAGGAGGTGTAATTAAATAATGAGCAGTGTACTTTTTCCAGATAAGTTATTTTCTCTTTTGTTCTTTTTTTATTTTGACACCCAATGAGTAATTAAAATTCAAATCTAGTTCTATATTTATTTCAGTTTCATTTTTTTACATTTCTGTTTCATATAATTTTTATGACCATATCTTGTGCTTTAATAATTATAAAATGTGAGTACTTTAGCATTTTTCATTATCTCTGCACATTTACTGCTAAACATTCCATCACCTCTCTTATTGGGGACATGGTGTTGTGAATATCATTTAAACTTTGTTTAATCTCATAGATTAGTAAACATACATCCATTTTCTTCAACTGTGCAAACTCTATAATGTATTTCTGCCACATTCTCTTTGTTTGTGGTGCAGATACAGATCTGGATATAGATATATTTTTATTTCATCGCAAATACGGATGTGGATGTTCTGTGGATGCAGATATCCGATACATCACACCATCCTATTCATTATCTTTCATCTTTGTTTCACATATACCCAACACATCAATTGCAACCATTATTGAATTATAACTGTTGAAAAGTAAGTGGGGAATCAGACACCTCACTGTTATTTATCTCCCTTTCAGTAGCTGTAAATTCATTACTGTTATAAATTTGACAAAAACTTTTGTTGAACTTATCTTAATTACAATATGCTCAATAACCAATTCCTCAAGTCTCTCATTTTCATCAGGACAACCTGTTGTTCAGTTTTTATTTTAGGTTTTTATTCTGGTTTGTCATTTACAACACTCATTTCCATAATTGCTGGGGGTGGTAACTTTTTTTTGCCATTATTTTTATCACTGCTTTTCACATAAAGGCATCCATCTTGTCTCCGGCAGATGTAAAATTCCGTCAGGGTGAGTACATGAGCCTCAAGAAGCTAAGTGTAGAAGGAAGCACCAGGGATGACGCCAGTGTGCGATCTGGAGCGTCTGTGGATGATCTGCCAGGTGAGTGTCGGTTCAGAGCACAACAGGTCACACTTGGAACATAAGAGGAGCCATGTGTGAGAAAAGTAGTGGGCTAGGTGATGTTAATAATGATTGGTGTATGGAACATGTGGTGTCTACAGAGCCATTGTATTGTACATGTCTTTGGGTATGGCAATGACTGGTATACTGGCTCGGTAAGCACTACATATACTGTGCAGGTCATCATCAAGGGCCAGGCAATGACAACAATTAGTTTGATCATGGCTGTGTACTGTCAGTAGAGTCATCATATTAAACAAATTATACCCATGGGCAATTGATGGTGATGACTGGCAAGATGGATCCATACAATGTTGATGTAGTTGTTTTATGGGTAATGAGGTCAGCTGTAGGTAGTGTCTTTGGAGTCAAAATCCTGGTCATCTCTTAGCTCAAAACTTTTCTTGCACATGATCCACAGGCAGGCAGGTTACCCATGTTTAGTGCATCTTCTATTTGTCGTGGCTTTGAAAGTGCTCTTTTGTGACCCCTTTGCATGCTGTGTGCCTGTTTTTCTGAAGATGTGTTTTTTTTTAAATTATGCTTTCATATTGAAAAAAAATTTGTTTGCCTTAACTAGGTATGTATTCCTTATTTTATAAATCCCTCAAAGGGATAGATACAACACAACAAAAGAGTAACACAAGAAACTTGTGTATGTGGCAGAGCTTATAATTTGAAAATGCAAATGCATGGGTCAATTAAAAAATTAGAAATATAAAGTTAGCCTTGGTAAAGGCCTGTCCACACGATCGAACAGCCTCAACGGGCAAGCAAGTGTTACCAAATCATGGTGTGGACAACACAAGTGTGCTCATTATTATAGGCAATGGTCGATGGGATCTGTCGATCTGGTAACAGTGATAAAAAGCGAGGGATATTTCTCACAGAAAGTAATGCCCGTCGGGGCTGCCCGCTCGTTTGAACAGGCCTTAAGGTGCATGCTGATTTTTAGGACATGTTATTAGGGAAAAAATATGTGTAATATGGGCCACAAAATTGGTAAAGACTGCATACCACCTTGGCACCCGGTCAGGTTTGCCTAGGAGGGCTTCATGATTAAAATGTGTGTGTGTGTGTGTGTGTGCGCGCGCTCTTGTGTGCGTGCCAGTAGTGACTAACCTTAACTTGCCTGTTGTTGTGGTGCGGCTGGAGCAGGCTACCACTGGGACTGCTCCGACTGGGCCCGACCCTCCCAGAATCCACTTCCTAACATCATGGAGGTCCCTGGAGGTGAAGTGAGAGACTCCTCCTCTTACCATTCTAACGAGTCCAATGAGTCTATAGTTGTGGAACCAACAAAAAATCATCCCTTGATGCCACCAGGTAAGTCACAATTTGCATTGATGTAGCAGAGTATTTAGATTGTGTGTGAGGGTATTCTAAAACTACAAAATTTAATAAAGGTGTTTCTGATTAACAACATTTGGGCTGTATATTGAGTTACAATTATTTGAAACTATTTGAACAATAGGACACATACCTCCCCACTTCCCATGTATGTTTTAGTAATATTGTATAGCAGTACCTTGTATAGTGTAACCATAGTAAACTGGAGACACTTTCATACAACAATTTATTTTTAGAATACCCTCAAGAATCATTTGCTATAGTTATGCTCATTTTTGCATGGACACTGATGTTCATCCTAAGTATTCAATGTACAGTCGGCAGCATAAGTTCGTTTCATTTCCACCTGCAAATGTATGAGCCTAGTGGTGATGTTAACACTATTTATATGCAGAGATGAAATATAATTTACTACGTGAGAAGTATACATGTTGTTAGAACGGAAACTGGTTCAGAATGAAAGTTTATCTGGTCATTTTAGCATTATTAAAGTACATGTGATGGACGCGAATTTATGCTGCCAGCTGTACCTTCATGACAGTTTCCTGACCCATCAGTTAACTGTACTGAAAATTACTTTAAAATTATCATAGTCCTTCGTCAATGATTTTTTTATATTGGTATGATTAAACACAATTTATTACTGACTGTGCAGTGTGATAACTATTTAAAGAGATTTACACAGACCGCCAATCACAGGCTTGGATATTATGTAGTGATTTATGATGCCTATAATGGAGTTTATAATGCTTGAACATAATTGTAATTGTAGAACTTTACAAGCACCCTTTAATGGGCACGATGTAATAAACTTATGGAACTTTAAAATTAAAAATATTACTTGAAAGTGCATGTAGCATAACCATGTCAATGCATATAGAGCATCGTGTTGCAATAGAAATGTTTATACTAGTCTTTAACTCCATACAGAGATTCAGGAAAGAATAACAAATTTAATAATGATTCTGTGTACCAGTACAAGGATTCAGGTATTTACATTGCTTCACAAAGGTGTTATAATTACATTGCTTCACTGAGATTCAGATATTTACACTTTGTTTCATCAGGATTTTGTGTTTTGATGTTTTTCCTGACCAGGATTTTTGCAGCCTAACCACATTATTCCCTTTGCCAGTTTATCATGCTCATTAATTATATGGTGCGAGACGTGCTTGAATCTCTTGAAATTGTAAATTGTCATTCGATCTAAGGGCCTGCTGGCCTGTGCATGAAATTCATGGCCTAGTGTGCGTGTTAGGAGCCATTGTACTACTACATCACTGTTCTAACTGCCAAAACATTACATATATCTAATACTGAAGTCGATAGAATTGCTGGTTTTCTGTGGGCCACTGGATTCATGACATTGTGATTCAGGGCCTGCACACGGCATCAGCCTGGTAAAATGGCTTCTTTGATACAGTGTGGGGCTTTTGTTCCAGTTATCACCTATCACTCGGCCCATATTTTTCTGCATGTGACCATTAAGGCAACCGTTCTTTTCTCCCAAACAGTGGAGGGCCCAGTAGATCCTGGGCGAGACATGGAGACTCTACCAGCAGATGAACTGGTCAGTGAGTGCGACACGGAGTTTGAACTGGAGTCTCGCCCTGACCTGGACACTTCACATCTCCTAGATCCTTGCTCTGACCTCGGTGCTGAGTCTGACACTTCCCTCTTCACTCCTCAGCCACAAAGGTGAGATTTAGAATGAGTATTATTCTGACATGTTACATATATGTAAGAAGGCTATCTATAGCTCTGACTACTTGTTCCCTCCGGGGACTCCCCCTAAGGGAGTGGCCACGGCAGAAGTGTCTCCAGTTTTCCCTGTTCCAACACTCCCTCCTTACTTGGTTAAACCCTACTCTGCCCCTCACATTCTCTCCCTTACATACTCTTCCACTCTTTGTTCTGCCATCTAACCGGAGGTCTGCCTCTCATACCAGGTCCCACAACTTCACTTCCATACACCTTCTTTACAAACTCCTCACCTTGCATTTTCTCCACGTGTCCAAACCACCTCAATGTATTACTCTTCACCGCACACTCAATACCAATTGCCTTCTCATTCATACCACATCTCATACACACTCATTACTTTCACCATCCCACCTAGTAAGTCCACATGCTTCTCTTAAGTAACTCATTCCACTGCACCTATTCCAGACTGATGAGCCCTACTCAATGTCCATGTCTCTGACTCATATGTCAGTGTTGGCTGGATTATACTATTTCAGTCTCCTTTTCATTTCCATACTCACTTCTACCCTTCATAATCCTCCCCAGTGATCCAATGACCTGTCTACCCCTCATTGCTCTCTCCCTAATATCTCCTATATTTCCATGTTTACACAGAACTGTTCCCAAGTACAGTCGGCAAAAAAAGTTTCGTTACCATCCTTTTAACAGTGTGATGTAATGTTGGTAGGCCTGGCGTGACGCGAGTGTTTTATATACCTCCGTCACCCTCCTTACTCCTCAGTGTCTAATGGGCAGGGGAGTAGGAATGACGTTCTTTCACCCAGTGCTACTTTTTCTGGGTATTTCACGGTTATTCTTGTTCTAAAATACTCAAACGCATTTCCTTATGTTTAATAATGAATAGTTAAATAGTAAGAGTTCTTGAACACTCAAAATTTAATTTAAAATCAGCTAAACTTTTAATATAAAAATGTTGTCACTGATGCGGCCCGAGTATTATAGGCAGGGGCGAATACAATACCAGTCTTAGATGACGAGGCACACCTGCTCAGTCACCGGAGTATCAACCCTGCCGCGCTTACCGATGTTAAAATTAACGTAGGGGTGGTAACGAAACTTTTTTTGCCGACTGTACATAAACTCCTTCACTTCCTCCATCATCTCACCCCCTAGAGTTATCTCACATTTAGTCCCAATTGGTACTTCCACTCTGTAGGGTGTGGCAAAGTCAATCACTTCAGTTTCTGCCCTCTCAAACACCATCACCTTACTTTTACCCACATTCACCTTCAGTTTCCTTCATTTACACACGGACTGAAACTCATTTACCACCCACTGTACCTCCAGTTCACTCTCAGCCATCAACACAGTGTCATCTGCAAATAAGCTTGCTACCAAAGACCAATTTACTCCATTCATTGTCAGTCATGCCCCCAGGCCATTCACTTTGGCCATCATTTCTCTTATACAACCATCGATATATATATTGAACAGCCACGGTGACATACCACACCCTTGGCTCAACCCTACACTAATATCAAGACTCTCTTAGAACACCCTCTACCCGCACACATGCTTTTGCCTTTACCTAAAAGGCCTCAATGCCTTTCAGCAAAGAATCCTCAACAGTTCTGTCATAGCTCTCCTATCAACCATATCATATGCCTTCTCCAAGTCCATGAAGGCAGCATACAACTTCCTACCCTTCCCAATATATTTCTCCACTGTTGATTTTAATGCAAATATCTGGTCCACACATCCTCTACCCTTTCTGAACCCTCCCCGCTCCTCACTACCTTTATTTTCCGTTACTTCAATCAATCTTTCAGTAAGAACCTTCCCATACACCTTCCCCGGTACACTAAGAAGGCTTTATTCCCCTTCCCTTTATACAAAGGCACAATTATGGCTCTCCTCCAATCCTCTGGCACCTCTCCCTGCCTCCAAGTCAATGTGCATATAAGCAATATCCACTCCACCAGCAGTTATCCCATCTTCAACTTTCCTATTGCTCACCTAACCTCTTCCCTTCCTAATTCTCCCTGTACACCCTGTTGTCTACCACCTGCCTCCATCTCCATGCATGTCACCACCACCTTCCCTCCCGTCCTCTCATTCATCAAACGATCAAAATGTCTCTTACATACTTCTTTCACTTCCACTCAGTGACTTCATCCTCTCTCTTCATTCTCACGCTGGCAGACTTTCCTTCTCTTTCAACCTCCTTCTCTTTCAACCTCCTTCCAGAATAATTTCTTGTTTTCTTTAAACTTCTCACTCAGTTTCCTATCAAATTCCTCATCCACTCTCCTTTTACTCTCACTCACCATCCTCTTCACTTGCCTGTTATATACATTGTATTCTCTCTTCCACTTTCACTGACACATTCCTCTGCAGTAGTGTTCTCCTATATGCCTTCCTTTTCTTCTCTACTGCATCTTTCACTTCTTCTGACCACTATCTGTCTTGTGTCCCACTTCCTCTGCTGCTGTCCTCATTACTAGTGTCTTAAACATTTCATACATATCATTCACTCCCCCTCCCTCCCCTATACTCAACCTTGCTTCCTCCAGCACCTCACCCACCTTCCTCTTATATTCTTCTCTATACTCAATGTCATTTAATCTTCCACTTGCCATCTCCCTCTTGTTCCCCCTTCAACCTTCCTACTATACTCCCAGGCTTTGTTTGGAATAAAATGTGTGGTAAAACCAAGTAAACTTCGTCAATGGTGTGTGTTGTTAAAGAGTAAGATGTCAGTATATTGAAGGGCAGAGAAACAGTGTCTAATTATAGACAGTTTGTTTTGTGGCACTATTTTGAGGAATAAGTAGTCTCCAATTTGCTGACATAATCTTACTTTTATAAGTTAATGTACCTGTACAGCCTACAGCTTATATTTGTTTCAGTTTCACATGTCAGTCAAGGTAATGGGATCATTTAATGCTGTTTTATGAACCTGTTTTTATATACCTGATGGTAATATAATATTGTGATTGCCATAATTATTACCTTGTATCTGACTGGTATGTATAATTATAAAACCCTCAAGTAGTAAACTTCAACCAATGATAGTTAACCAGTACAAAGTTGGCAATGAACATTTACTCTTGCCTCCAGAATAACGGACTACAGTACAGCTTTAATTCAGTCATCTTAAATAATGGTTACAGGAAACATTCTATAACATAAACCAATTTGGAGGTGTATATGTACTAGAAGTAGATACTCGTATGTAAGCAATATATATACTTCCAGTTCAAAAAGTTACATATACAGTACACTTACATACCTTGCTCATACATGCATAATTATCTACTCTCATACAGTTGTTTACATGTCTGTGTACATAATTATGCAGTATATACATGCCCACTTACATAAATATTCATACCTACTTGTATATACAGTGTTACCTTGGTTCTCAAACATATTGTTTGAGAAAAAAATGTCTCAGTTGTCAAACATAAACTCGGTTCCCGAACCCCTGAAATAAGCCGACTGATGACATTGTCTATAACTATGGTGGCTACAGTTGTTTGGATCAACCCCAAAATATGGCCAATTGTTGCCACCTTTTCCACAAACAATATCGAATTTTTCACAGAATGTGATGATCTGTCTTTTCTTTTCATCACTACTAATATCACTTGAAAGTTTTCTCTTCAGCGCCATTGAAAGGAGATTACTGTACGAGAAGTAGCATAAAAATATCAAAAAAATTGTGGGAATAATGTGTCCGTGTGGCAACAAGTACGCCGTGACTGATAAACTGACAGATACCCGGCTCTGATTCCCACACTTCCTCACTTACCACCACAATACCATATTTCATGTTAATATACATTATTAGATATATATCTGCAGTATTATATCCATTTTTGTGAAATTGTCATGTTTTTGTGTGTGTATGGGAACCAGAGATACGAGTGAAGCATATGTAGTTTTGAGGTCAGGTGTGCATGCAGTCTGTCGTACGCATCAAAATTAAGCCCTCTGATATTTCAAATCTTCAGATAACTCGACAAAGGTCTCCCCCCAATTGATCCGAGTTAGCAAGGGTTTACTGTATTATTGAACAGGTATAACTGAGCAATATTTTAAATTAAAATGCTTCATAATGCGTAATATAACAGATTAATCCAATTTACAGTATTTTATAAGGGAAAAATTTATTCGGTTTTCGAACAGCCTTCTGGAATGGATTAAGTTTGAGAACCAAAGTACCAATGTATATGCATATCTTCTTTCACACTACTATTATACTTACATAACTACTATATCTACACTTACAAACCTACTTTAATACAATCTTGCATACCTACCTACTTACATAAAGTAATTTAAGTACATTGCTACTTTGGGTCATTAATAGCAAAGCAGCCATATTCACTTCAAATCCACATCTGCAGTCAGCTGTACTATACAGAACAGTACTGTTTAGATACATTATTCCCTCGAGAAATTAATGAAAAATATAAAATTATGCACATATGAGAAAAACACATTGCTTTATCCTGAAAATTACTGAAGGCTGTGTGCAGTATAAATCATACTCATGGTGATGATTTCTTGTGACTAAATACACTTTTAATAGAGCCGTCATTGGCCAGCCTGTGGTTTTTAAGCTTATGCTTCTAAGATACCAATCTAAATTTTTTGAAGGATAAAGCATTCTAAATATGAGTTGCTTTTGCTATTTGTCTCCCGTTCCCTCATTCATCAAACGATCAAAATGCCTCTTCCCCACTTCTTTCCCTTCCTCACTTCCACTCAGTGACTCCATCCTCCCTCTTCATTCTCAAGCTACCAGACTATCCTTCTCTTCTCTTTTAACCTCCTTCCAGAATAATTTTTTGTTTTCTTTAACTACTCGCTCAGTTTCCTACCAAACTCCTCATCCACTCTCCTTTTACTCTCACTCACCATCCTCTTCGCTTGCCTCTTACATACATTGTATTCTCTCTTCCACCTTAACTGACACATTCCTCTGCAGTTCTCCTATATGCCTGCCTTCCTTTTCTTCTCGACTGCATCTTTCACTTCTTCTGACCACCATGCACTCCCTTTCTTGCTTGTGTCCCACTACCTCTGCTGCTGTCCTCATTACTTGTGTCTTAATTAAACATTTCATACACATCATTCACTCCCACTCCCTCCCCTATACCCATTCTTACTTTCTCCAGAACCTCACCCACACTCCTCTTATATTCTTCTCTATACTCGATGCCATTCAATCTTCCACTTGCCACCTCCCTCCATCCTTCCTACCATACTCCCATTTTGCTCTGACCCTAATCCTCGCCATAACCGCATAGTGGTCAGAGCACTGAAACATTCCTCTCACCACTCTAGCATCCATCACATCCTTTCATTCACAGCTATGTAATCTATCAAACTCATTGGCTCTCCCCTTTCATCCCTGTATACCTGTGGATCAGCTTGTGCTCGAAGCAGGTGTTGGCAAGGAACAACCCCGCCTTCGGCACACCACATCCACTAGGCACTTGCCATTTTCATTTATCCCATTCACACCCCACTTGCCAACTACATTTCCTATTCTCTCATTCCCTACCTTCCCATTCATGTCTCCCACAAGCACTATCCTCCCTCTCTCAAAACTTCTCAGACAGTCAATCATTTCATCCCAAAACTCTTTCATTTTCATTTTCCCCACCTTGGTCTGAATGTTTACTGGAGCATACGCGCAGACCCATGCATACTTGACGATACCAATCTTACTTGTCATCCATACTAGCCTTGTTCCCTTCCTTCCATGTCCATCCATTCCCTTCCACACCCTCCCTTTACTCTTCATCCATACCAGTCCATATCACTCCTTCAATTCCCTCCATCCCCACTCTTCCACCCCCCATCCTTTCATAAGAGTCTCAGTCACCCCACACACTTCTATTTTACTCCTTCTGAAACCCTCCACAATCTCTCTCCTTTTCACCTCATTCACCATTCCATTCACACTTTTCTAATTTGATGTAGTTTATCATACTTTTTAACAAACCTTTTCCTCTTGAATGAGGCCTACAGCCTGATCAGATAATAGCATTAGCATTTTATCACTCACAACTGAACTGAATCTAAATTTAGGTAACGCATCTTGGCTTATACCGACCTATGGATTCATTCCAATGGTTTGAAATTACCAGAAGTGGTGCACAATTCTTATCTGGAGTTGCACAATGCTCGTATCTCTTTTGGCATGACATAATATTTGTACACTAAACTGCATCCATACCCACACACTACTTTACACCCTAAAATTTCTCTCTCCAGATATGAGACTCACCCCAACCAATACCTTCCACATTACCAAATTGGCAGTGAAACAGAAACAGACGATGAACGAAGCAAGCTACTAAATTCCCTTGATGATCCTTACAGCAACAGTTTCCAGCCTGCACCCATCAGTCAGCTCCCACAGGATCGCAATGGCGTAACGTACTCTCCCTACCGTGTTCGTAGCAATCGCAGGCACGACACTGCAACAAAGCGCTTTAGTGAATTTGGAGGTGACATGTCTGTGATTTCTGGCATGGAGGATGAGGAGGAGGGAGCTTCTTTGTGGGGAGGGGCAGCGTCAAACACATCAGCGTCGGACCTGGACAATGTCTGTGATATTGAGGACTCAGAAGTAAACTCTGAATTTGAAAATGACGACAAAGCGAAACGGTAACTTGAGGCAGTTAGCAGTGAAGTTAAATGAGAACTCAGGACTCTATAATAGAATTGTAAACTTTAAATTTGAAAATGACACTAAAGCCATACAATGTATTCGTAACTGTGTCCGACTCTGAAAATGATCAAAACAAAAATGATAAAGTTAGACATTTTAAACCAACTTTAATTTAATAATGAATGAGAAAACCAATGAAATGGCTTATCATGTTATATTGATGCCTACACAAAATCACATTGGAGAGGAAGAATATGAGCACAAATTACAAATAGGTTATGATTACTCTTGTGTAAATTCTATATGAATACTTAATGATGAATTTGATGTCTTATTAATGACTGATTCAGATGTAAGAAGTGCTACCCAATGAAATAGGAAAGATAATACTATTGAATTAAGCTGCCATTTTCTAGTGCCTATATGCCAATTAAGTATATTAAGGTTTGATAATTTGTATATCTTCCTGTGTGCCTAACATACCAAGGATTTCAGCAGTTCATCAGATGGTTAAAATTAGTGTTGTCTTTTTACATGAATTGTGAATTCCTTGGACAAAGTGCCAATTTTATTTAATGACAGGACTTCCCCTGAGGTGAGTGACAGTAGATGTGTATCATAGCACTGAGGGACACATGCAAGGATCGTCATGGGTAAAAGGATGACAGGGATCAGTACAGTGTTTTTCATATAAAGTCATTGGAGTCTTCAAATCATACTGATCATCATTCCCTAACTTATAACTTTTCTTAGGTTAGGTGATGACAATGATTGGACTAATTGCTTTGTAAAAAGTCCTTGGGGCCACTGTATCAGTCTTTGTTTAACCCATGACTTTTGTTGCATACAACCCAAGAGACATTAGATTGGTTAAAATATGCATTAGCTTGACAGAATGGATAAGGAACAACACTGTATGTGGAGGAGCCTATATAGACCATGTTTCACAACTGCTTCTTCAGCAGCAAAACTTCATCAGTAAAGGTTCCTCCTCATATGGCGAGTTTCCTTGTCCAGACATTATATCATTGACCATGAAGAGACGTAAGGGAACACTTCCCTTTAGGGTAGTAGATTCTCAAGACCTATGGTGCTATTTGAAGGTATGTCTACTTGACCTATACCAGATTTATAACATTTTGCTGGTTTGGTACTCCAAATGTGTATATATGTATATATAACAAATTGTATATAGTTTCTAAAAAAAAAAAAAAAAAAAAGGTGTCCTACAAATTTTTTATATTTTTGATCATATGACCAGACAGGGTTAGATTATTCAGGTATGTTGTCTTGATGTATGAAGACCTTGGGTGTGTAAACAATCCTGGTCAGCGCTGAATGATGACTAGTCTGCATTAGAGACCCTAGAGTAAGAGAGACTGGACAACCATCGTTTTCATTCACGCATTATTTATAGAAATGGAGTGTTGGGTATACATTGTTTAAAAATTTAAGAAAACGAATTGTTACTTTCAGACTAAACAATTCTCAGAAAAGTTGAGAAAGGAAACATAAAGAGCTTAGTTTAAAGATTAAGAGCATGTAGATACTGTGTTGATAAAGCAGTGAGTAAAACACATTGTGTGGAGCATTCAATGAGCTTGACTAAAACAGTTATGTACTCTTCACACACAAATTGTTGAATTACATGTAATCAGAATGCAACTTTCAATAGTGTTGTGACCAGTCCCTGTCATTGTAGGGTGTCTTGTCTGCATTAGACTGAATAACATTATTTATCTTAACATTGTAATGTATGATAATTTCTGTACCTATGATTAAAATTTTACTACATACTTCTAACAGTGCACTTTCTTCATATTAATAATTTTTATTTGTCAATTTTACTGTACAATAACATTATTTTACTATTCTCATTCAATTTGTATTGTTCATTACTACTTTCTTATTATAGGTTAGACAGGTACAGTAATGTACTACTTTGTTTAAAATTGTGTCCCTGTCTCTTAATTTTTCCTCAGGTAGTATTAATTTAATACTATTCATCCTTGTGCCAAAGTTGGCATTCCATTACCTTGTGTCCACAAAGTGTCCTTGAGCAGTATAGGGAGGAGGAAAGGTCATTTATAGAACCCTGTTTACACATTACAGTATAACCTCAGTCCCTGTGTGATGAATTCCCAGGAATTTATGTCACATGATTTACTGCAGACATTTTTGCACAGTGCAAAATGATTAAGATAAAGAGGTCGGTATTTAATTAAGTTTTTGAAAAGTAAACAGATTTTGAAAATTTTAAGGGAATAAATAGCACAATCTTTTGAAAAAAATTAAACTGAATATTGTTTGTCAGAATGCACAGAGGTACAATATGAGATTATGATACGAGTTGGGTTGCAGGATGACCACATATTTTTCCATCCAAAGTCATGGGTTCAGAGTAGTGGGAACACCACCCAAGATTTGTTACACTTGTGTAAACAGGGCTTCAGAAACAAAACCAGTGTATGATATCCAATAGTCATATGACCCAAATCCTACTTGCCTGTCTGCCTTCAGTGTAGCATGCAGCTGTTAGCATTGAATGGTGATACTGTATCTAGCTAATGTCAACATTGTGTTTACAGATGCCGTTTTAGCATTTTTATCACTGCTCACAGTGTAAAATTGCAGTGTTTGTGAGTAGTTTTTAGTACATTTGAATTGCTTGAAAGCCATCTTGGTATGTTCTCACTTCCCCACAGATATATTTAGTTATCAGAAATTTACATTATTGGTCATGAATAATGTTAAATTGGCATCAGTGGTTCTATTATTTTTTACTAACTCTCCTGTAAAATAATCTCCTCCACCTTACACAAGGTTTCCTAAAATCTGCCCAAACATTTCCAGCATTTTTACTTTTATAAGAGATTTACTCATGAATATGGTTTATTTTATAAATATTTCAATATTCAATCCAAGATGATATTTATGAAACTGATGAATCAAAAATACAAGTAGATCAATATAATTATAAAGCTAATTACAACAGCACCAATAGAATATGAAGAAAATGAGCTTAGGTGATACATTTTAGTGCATATAAGTGTAATTGATTGCATTAAATATTTCTGGTCAAATCTCCGCTTGATTTATGGTAAGGATTTTTTAAAATTTTCATTATCCTTTTCATCATTCCGTTCTTGATAAGTTACATTACTAACTGAAGTACTTGTGATAATAGGTGTACTCTGGCTAGGGAGGAATTCATATTTTTACTGTATAAACTAAATTAGAAATAACAATTATATTAAAGCAGTTTTATGGATGAATGTATGTTTGCTGTGGCAGCTGTTGTTTTATACACCTTTTGTAAATAAACTTGTAATAACTTCTGACATACCTTGGCATTTTCCTTATCCTTTAGATGCAAAATGCAAATCCCTTTTGTTGTGGGGATGTGGTGACCCTTTTGCCATCATCATCGGGTGCAGATACCCTCTTGGTGGCTGCGTATGGTTGGCGGCAAAAGCCCTGTTGCCACACCTGCAACGTCATTAAGTACAGTAAGAAAATAAAAGCTTCACAGGCTTGTATACTTAAGATCCAGAGACATTTACTAATTTTCCTCCTCGATATTATAATTTAGTAAGGCGAATGTGTTTGTTTGATTATTATCCTTTGTTATCCTTAAAAAAAAAAAAAAAAAAAAAAAAAAAAAATGAGGCAACAAGACTTTTGACACCAGCTGTATATTTGTCCTAGCACCCAATGTCCCTCACCTCTTCCAACACCAAAACCTCCATCACCCTCACCATCACTCCCACCTTCATCACCCTTACTTCCAACACCAACAATACCTCCACCTCCTTCCCCCCCACAGTCTCCTCTCCCTCGTGCAGCAGCACCCAACACACATCGCACACACAACATTAACATACTTCAACTAAACATAAAAGGCATAAACACCAAAAAACAAGAACTCACACACTTCATCATACAACATAATATACACATTGCCATCTTACAAGAAACAATATTACGCAACACAAACAAAACACCTACATTCACCACCATCATACAGGACCGGACCAACGGCAATGGCGGTGGACTCATCACCCTGGTACATAAGGGCCGGATCCACAAAGGTTGCGTATTTTTCGCCGGAGTATCTATTTGTTCTGGGTGAAAATTACGCCTAGCTACTCCAACATTCACACCTCTATCCACAACATTAATAATTTATGCCAGAGTATGGAAGAATATCTGGCAGGTGATGTGAGTCATGTGACGCCACCAAGTTGGTCAGCCAATCTGATTACATCGACCATTCACAGGGCTGAGTTTGACTCGTCAATCAAATTCAAAACTTATTTATAACCCACAATGAATGTCACATCATAAATAACAGTGACGATGAACATATATTTGACACTTGTGACTGTGGTGGTGAACATCAAACGGTATTTATTGAAAGAATTACCGTTTTGCAGCAGTGTTGCCAGATCCGGCTGGGTCCCAGTATTTTACCCCTGTCATTTATTGTACTTTATCACAATTATTTCCCTGTAGTTTGCCCAGGTTAGGTCCCGGTAGTTTGCCCAGGTTAGGCCCCGGTAGTCTGATGCGGTCTAGGTTAGGTTAGGTCAGGTCAGGTAAGGTCAGGCTAATTTCAAAATGCCCCATTTGAATAAGCCCTATCTTGGAAATGGGGCATTTGCAGAGGAAATGCCATAAAAGAAAATAGTCTTAGAATGGTCTAAATAAGTGGGTAATGAAGGTAGAAAAAACGTACGCAAAAACGGTAATTCATTCAATATTTACCCATCAAACTATCCCTCTTTTTCCCGCCTATTTATCTAAGGAATAAATAAACTTACAACATATATTCTTATGTTTACATAGAACCAAATTTAGGCTTTCTATTCCATTACTAATACTCAAAAGTTCAAAAGCAAAAAGAGAATATTTTATATAAAACCTGGAATTATAAGCTTTAAATCTGGGTGTAGGGATATATACCACCTCTGGAGCAGGTGTAACTTTACACCTTCATTTGTGCCTGTGACATCATCAATGAGGTGCAACGCAAATTATATTTGTGGATACCAGAGTAAGTCAGACGGAGGAGTATCTCTGGTTTACACCAGCGTAAGTGGTTTGTGAATCCCAGCTAAAGTTTATACACTACTATGATATTAGTTTTTAGGCTACCGTTAGAAAAAATTAGGTACCGGTATTTATTTATTCTATTGCCGTTCTGTAGCAGTGTTGCCACACCAGGTTAGGTCCCAGTAGTTGCCCAAGTTGGGTCCCAGTTACCAGATAGTTTGCCCTGGTTAGGTCCCGGTAAGGTCTCTGTCCAGGTTAGGTTAGGGCATTCCTGAGGGAAATGCCATAGAACATAGATGATTCGTCTTATAATGGTATAAATTAGTGGGTAATGATGGTAGAAAAACCGTACTAGAGAACGGCAATATAGTAAATATTTACTAAAAATAATGAGATTTTTATATAGGATACTGTACTGTCACAACTTCAAAAGTGGGGCATCATACTAAATTATCATTGTAGATAATTGTAGAGCCATTAAGTCCTTCAAATTAGGTCAGGAAAGTGCAGGAAACAGATCACATCAGAACCTGCAACGGTGCAACCTGTGTCGTATAATAATGGAGATCTATGTTAAACTTGAATCAAGCCTCAAGGATTCTAGTACTGAGAGAAGGATATATAGACCATTCTTATGGGAGTTTTATAGTCGTTGAGGTACTACAGCAGACTCGCAGAGCCACCTGTTTGGTAGCAATGGAAAAAGACTGTAGAAATAATTTTTTTACTTGTTACTTGTTGTTGGATATTCTATACCCCGCTCCACCAGCAGATGGTGCTCCGCAGGGCTTCTCTCAATATTATTAAACACTATAATCACTTGTAATACTCATATCATCCGTGTCGTAACACTCAGCGAACAGATTTCAGTCTTTTCTTAAAAATCGTGCAATTTTCACTACTCCGGACATTTAATGGCAATCCATTAAAGAGCCTTGGTTGATATCAAAATGATCATTGTTAATTAGATCGCAAATATCCATTGTCTTATTTCCCACTGATTGTGCATTGAAAAAACAACCTCTGCTGTTCAGTATCTGTTTTCTGTGCTACTTTTGATTTTCTGGAGCTCCTCTTGCATCACTGAACAATACCTCACATCATTTGCCATATGCTCAAAATCAGTTTTCTTAAACCTCATACAGCTTATACATTTCCTCTCAGTACACGTACAATCCCTCGTGTTATGGTTACCAGCACACTTAGCACATATTGGATCTTCTCCCTTTCCTTTGGATAAACATCTAAGTGCAGTATGACCAAACCTTTGACAGTGATAGCAGACCGTCGCCCTATACCTGTCCCTCACGGAATAGACACCCCATTCCAATTTAACTTGATCACGATTCTTATGAATCAGCTCCCTTATCTCTGGATCACACCTAATAATGTAATGATTGGTACCACCTGTAGCAGGCTTGTCAAAAAGTAGCTCCATTTTTGCCATGACTTCAGCTACCCCTTGTAAATAGTAATTCCGATCAATCAAGTTCTCAATTAGCTTGTCTCCAGATTCTTCCTCTCTGTTGACGTTACAAATAATTATTTTAGGCTTTAACTTCCTTACATTCTTTGTCGTCACATCGGGTACAGCCCCAAGTTTTTGTGCTGCTTCATCTCTCTTCTTTTTGTCCTCAAAATTCATTACGATGTCTCCCTTCTGTGTGAATCTTGTGTTGACTATCTGTGTACCATCTAGAGCCTGAGCAACTTCTTTCTTTTTATCTGCAACCTTCAGTTTATCATCCGTTGACTTCACCACCAGCAGATTTTTCTTCTCGCTTTTCTTCTTCTTCTTCTTCACTAGTCGCCCAGGTCTCATCAGTCAGGTCTGAGTCAGCGCTGATCACATCACCAACTCGGTCACAACATCCTCCATCTTCCCATCCACTAGTTTCTTCATTTGATCTTGCATATCATTCATTGCTTTCTTCAACTCACTAATATCCTTTTGAACTCTTTTCAGACCAATATAGCAATTATCACATGACCAGTTAATCAACTTGATATTTTCAGCTTTCACACCATTGAGATGAGCACATGTCAAGTGACACCAGCTAGGACAAGTTTCGCAACCAATCCACTTATCCACCCCCCCAGTTGTCTCCTTACAAGAATAACACCTGGCCATGATTGGTCAGGGTATTCAACAACTCTCTAATCGATTATCAAGTATGAAATAACAGTGTACTGCCCGTTGACGCGAATATACACGGAGCACGTATCAGACATGTCTATCCGCCATGACACCTCTGTCTACAGTACATGAACATTATAATTATATAATCTATATAATGTATCTATGTATGCATTTAAAAAATTATGTATGATAGCATTAGAAAAATGTTGAGTAAAGGTGGGTGGCTCTGATATTTTGGCTGATAATGGATAAAAAAGGGTGCTGTGTAGCTGACAAAGGCCTGTAGTGGCAACTTATTCTTCCACTTCACACCAGGAAGCATATTGCTATAGTATGTAGACTATAGGGTTGTTTGTTTCATAGCATAGTTTGGAGGACTGAGAAAATTTGAAATTGCCCACATATGTTCCTAATATAATGATAGTGTTTTCTGTTGATAATGCTTATTGAAGCTGTAGAACTATTTAATTTAGAAAACTATTACCGTATCTTACTTGTATTATTTTGTACATACTACGTAACTAAAGAATACAAACACCAAATTCGAGACATTATAAGCTTATATACAACCATGGATTTCATTTTTTGGTAAATTTACAGAAGTACTGAGTTCACTATATTGTATATTTTAGTATCATTACCCACCATTTTGGACCATTCTAAGACACTTTTCATCTATGGTGTTTCCCTCGGAGATTTTGTTTTACAAAACATAATTTGGAAATTACGGTAAATATTGAAAGAATTGCCGTTATAGCGTATGGTTTTTCTACCTTCATTACCCACTTATTTAGACCATTCTCAGACTATTTTCTTCTATGGCATTTCCTTCGCAAATGCCCCACATTTCCAAGATAGGGCATATTCAATTAATGAAATTAGCTTGACCTTACCTAACCAAACCTAGACCACAGCAAACTACTGGGACCTAACCAGGGCAAACTACCGGTGTAAACTATCATAAAGTGACCGGGGCAAATTCCCGGGACTTAGCCGGATGTGGTAACACTGCCCGGCCCTAGCCAAGAACGCAGTACTTCTGTAATAATACCATATTTTTTCCTAACTCTTAGTATAATCAAACTTAAGCTAGATACCCATAAACAACACCAATTTATTCATGGTGGTTCTACTCTTTACAGCTTTCGGTATATTTTTACAAGTTGCCACAACAGGATTTCATAGGAAAAATATATAATTCCTAGAAGGTTTTAGTGTGATTTGAGTTCAAGTTCAAGTTTTAGGGTCCCGCAGAGGGCCGCTCATGGGCGGCATAATATGCGGGGGTTGTGCGGGGGATTTAGGGATCCAGGGCAGGATTAGGAAGAGGGTTAGGATAAGGGTGGATTGGGTCAGGGACTGTGGGTTGAGGATTAGGATTGGGGAGGTAATGATTGGTGATCCTATTTCTAAACGTGTCAAGAGTGGGGCTATTAACTACGTGAGATGGGAGATGATTCCACTCTTGGATGCTGCGGGGAAAGAATGAGTGCCTAAATATATCAGTGCTTGTCTGGTATGTATGGTATTTTAAGTTGTGGCTGCCTCTAGTGGATCGTATACTTGTAGGGTGTAGATATGTGTCTTTGTCTATGTCAACTAACTTGTTTGTGATTTTGTATATCATCTGTTGTCTGTGTATCTGTCTTCGTGTTACTAATGGGTCTAGTTTTGTGTCTTGTTTAAGCAAAGTAACTGATGTAGTGTGTCTGTAATCACGTCTGGCCCATCTTGCAGTCTTGTTTTGTATGGACTCTAATTTATTGATATTATTGTAAGTGTGTGGGTCCCAGACGGTGTCGCAATAATCTAAATGTGGCCGAACGAAAGTGTTATATGCAATAATTTTGGTGTCTGTTACACCTGCTGAGGTTCCTGCGCAAGAACCCCAGGACCCTACTAGCTTTAGCCCTGATGCTACCTATGTGTGTGTTCCACCTCATGTCCGCTGAGATGTGGACGCCCAAGTATTTGTGGGAAGTGACTGTGTTGAGGTTGGTGTTGTGTAATTGGTATGTATATGGAATGACATTATGGGCACGGGTAAAACAGATGTGATGGCATTTGTCTGGTCTAAATGTCATCTGCCACTTGACTTCCCAGTCTTCAAGTGCAGTTAGGTCGTCCTGTAGTCGAAGGCAGTCATTCCTATCTTTAATTGGTCTGTAAACTAAGCTATCGTCTGCAAAGAGTCTAGTGGTAGAGGAAAGTGAAAGTGGGAGGTCATTAATGTATGAAAGGAAGAGAAGGGGACCCAGGACAGTGCCCTGGGGTACCCCAGAGGTCACAGGAACAGATGGAGACTGACTACCGTCAAGAACTACACGTTGCTTTCTGGTAGTCAAGAACGTTCTAATCCAGTGAAGAAGTTGTCCCTGACCTTCGTTTCTTTAGGAAATGCTTCGTTTTGGAGATGGCCCCCCTCTCCCCCATCCAACAATCTTGGGGGAGAGCCTGGGAAATCGGGGTTTTTGGGTGGGGGGAAAACTCATAATATAGTATATTTGCCTTTCTAGATTGCACTCATGACATGCCATAAATGTCAAAAAGTGGAAAACCCGAGCCAAGTTTCGGCAAAAGTTGGCTCGGGTTTTCCAGTTTTCAACAAGCATAAATCTGGAAAATTGGAAAACCCAAGCCAAGGTTCGGCAAAAGTTGGCTTGGGTTTTCCAATTTTCTACAAGCATAAATCTGGCAAAACTTGGCTCGGGTTTTCCAGTTTTCAACGAGCATAAATATTGAAAAATTAAAAACCCGAGCCAACTTTTTTTTTACCCAACCTTCGGTCTTAACCATAGCATCGAGATATTACAGAATTAAAAAGACCTTACCTAACCTGACCTAACCTTACCTAGAAGGGGGCATCCTTCGGGACCTAACCTTGTCATCCTTCGGGACCTATCCATGGCATACTTCGGGACCTACCCTTGGCATTCTTCGGGACCTAATCATGGCATCCTTCGGGACCTAACCTTGGCATCCTTCGGTCTTAACCAGAACATCAATTTGTTATAGAATTAGGAAGACCAAATCAGACCCCTTGTTTCATACACCAATTTACCTTAATTGGAAGCAAATTATGTGGAAGGTACTGGTTCTTGTGGAGTTGAAGAGTAGGTGGTAGTGTTGTATTCTGGCAAGTTGTATTGGTGGTAGGTGGACTGGATGACCTTATATTCAAAGGACTTTAAACCTTCCAACAATCAGTTATAATAACTGATCATGGACTATTTTTTTTTTTATTTATAATTTCTGTGTTTCTCCAGTAAAAATTCGTAAAACCAAGAAGCCAGGTGAGTTAACCAGGTGAGCCAAGGATATACCTCCTCCACAGACAGACAGTAATGTTATACTGACAAGAAAAATGGATAGAGACTGAAGTTTCAGTGACGTAGTCACGTGTTGTAGGTCTATGATTGTTCAATAACGAGATGATAGAATTATGTGAAAAACTGATTGGTTAGATTTGGCTTGAAGTTAAAAAATGTGCCACCAGGTCGCACTGTGGGGCTCATGGTTACCATGACAACCACATATTATCAGCTGACCTATGTTTTGATTTCAATGCAGATGGCAGCCATATTGACTTGCAAAGACATTGAAGGTTAGAAATCGTGAGAGTGGCCTTATAACGCATTTATAACGGAAATGTAACTAAGAAACATTGTAGTAAAAGATGAAATAGAGCATATTGTAATAAAAGTGTGAAAAAGCCAATTTTACGAAATTTTTGGACTCTTGAAAAATACGACACCCACTACACTTATAAGAGGTAATTAGTGTTATAACGCATCTGCGAGGCAAATGGTATATAGAAAAGTTGTTTGTAATAGTGAAATATGAACACTGGTAATAGTAAAATTTTTAAAATCGAATTGTGGCAAGTTGTAAAAATAATCCCAGCTTTCCTAGCAATATTTCGTGCTCAACAAGCACATTACTGTAATAATACTGATGGAGAAGTTCAATGAGAGCTTTATTTACGAGGTATATAGTACTACAATAAGGTGTGATTATCGTTTAGACTTTAGACCATCTTACCCCAGGTAGTAAAATAATGTAAAAGAATTTGTACAGGCGACTGTACACACACACAATGAAGACTAAAAAAATAGCACGTGAGAGTCAAATATCTATACCAGTATTAAAATAATAGTTTGACGAAAGGGTCCTTACTTGTGAAAAATAATCGATGGGTCAGATTTCTCCTTCTCTCTTTCCTTATACCCATATGCAGCACATAGCATAGCTCTGTGCACTAGCTGGACTATACCGAAGTGACTAATCCACACACACACGTAGAATTGTAGAAATCCAAGTAGAATGTGACCAACACTGGTGACTTCAGCTGAGTTCTGACAGGTATGCGCCATCTTGAGACTTGTTGAAGGCGCCGGAACAGTGTTGCCAGATGGGATAGATGATCTGAGGAATACTCAGTAGATTTTACCCCCAAAAAACAGTAGGTTGGGATAACTTTCCGGTAGATTATATATATATTTTGATATATATATATATTTAAAGATGTACTGTGGGTATATTTAGATAAACACAGCACCTAGGATGTATTCATATTATCTGTCAAAGGAAATTAATAAATAAATAATATACTTGCCAGGTGCAGGGAAATTTCTGTTTTAGGGAATTTTGAAGTCCGCACAGGGAAATTTCTACCAGACGAAATGCCAAAAAGCCCCTCAATGTACAGGAGTAAACAGGGAATTATTGAGGTAAAAAGGAAAATTCTGATATTGAAGTTGGGGAAATTTCATCAAGCAGGCCTGGCAACACTGGTGCTGGACCTGAGACTATATATTATTATACCCACAGTGATTATACCTCCATCACAGAGCTACAAACCTAGAGCGCTTAACCCTGTGTTATTAGATAGGGGAGGAGTGTCACAAGTCGGCGGCCATTTTGAATAGCCCATTTTTATATTTAATTTATATTTAATCAGCCATTCACTGATATATCGGTTAAAGAAATACTTATTCATATATTGTGAGTCACTATAATGTAGTTAATATACCATATCATCAATAAAAGACCGAATAAATGAAATAATATCTTACCCTGGCATAAGCTACCAGCTGGCAGGCTGGCGGGTTGAGGGGATGGGCTATCTGTCATGGCCGCCAACCCACTTCCGGTGGCGACACGCCAGGGGGGTGGTGGCGAGCTCTATGTTTTTAGCTCTGTGACCTCCATGCCTGAGACGTCTTTTTGTCGGTTATCGCAGTGTTGCCACCGAAATTTCGGTAGATCTACTGAAATTTTAATGGATCTCCCGAAATCATGAAAATTGTATGGATTCTACTGAAATTCCACAATTTCTCCCGAAAATCTACAGAAATTTTACAATTTCTCCCGAAAATCTACCGAAATTCCATTGAAGTGACCGTATAAAATCCATAAACCCAAACCTAATGCTTTTATTTTGCGAGTAGGCGATATGTCGGTACCACAGAGCTATACACATAGAGCTCGCCACCCCCCCCCCCCCCTGGCGTGTCGCCACCACAGAGCTAAAAACATAGAGCGCTTAACCCTGTGTTATTAGCATGGTTATTAGATAGGGGAGGAGTGTCACAACAGGCGAGCGCTCTATTGTATAGATACTTGCCCATTGAACTCCCGTACGTACTTGTATAGTATGTTTCTATCCACAGTTATTGACATTTCCCTGATTTGTAAAGCATTGTATCTTGTTATTTAATTATGCAGGTTTTGTTAAATCAATTAACAAGGCTCAGATAATGTCCATACGGAAAATTATGCAAAAAAATTAAACTTAAACTGGTTTATTAAACAAGACAAATATATATAACTGTAATCTGTCTCCCTCTCCCTCCACTTACCTTACATACATACATACATATTACTCTAGTGTGACATTCATACATACATACATATTACTCTAGTGTGACATACATATATATTACTCTAGTGTGACATACATACATACAGTCGTGGTCAATAATAATCATCCACATATAGGTAACTTTAACAATTTACTGTGTAATGTTTTCATGTTCACATACTATTTTATTGTTTTAAGTAGTGTGTAGCTGTTTGTATTAAATTAAACGATGGCACTATACCTATTTATTGGAATGTTTATCAGCTAAGGAACAGAGGGAAGCTGTCAAAATCTTACGTGAGTTACTCCTATATGGATGATTATTTTTGACCACGGCTGTACATTCATACATACATATTACTCTAGTGTGACATACATACATACATATTATGCTAGTGTGACATATACATGCATACATATTACTCTAGTATGACATACATACATACACACATTCTAGTGTGACATGCATATATACACATATTACTCTAGTGTGACATACATACATTCATACTGAACAATGTGAACATAAAATACTTATCATAATAGAGATTAAGTACGTTGTATATATATATTATAAGAAGGTGACTGTGGATGAGAGCCAACGATAGTTTTGTTTATCTAACTCATTTCACCTATTAACCGAAATGTATTTATATTTAATCAGCCATTCACTGATATATCGGTTAAAGAAATACTTATTCATATATTGTGAGTCACTATAATGTAGTTAATATACCATATCATCAATAAAAGACCGAATAAATGAAATAATATCTTACCCTGGCATAAGCTAACAGGCTGGCGGGTTGAGGGGAAGGGCAGGTATCATGGCTGCCAACCCACTTCCGGTGGCGACACGCCGGGGGGGGGGGGGGGGAGTTCTATGTTTTTAGCTCTGTGGTCGCCACCGGAAGTGGGTTGGCGGCCATGATGCCTGCCCATCCCCTCAACCCGCCAGCCTGTTAGCTTATGCCAGGGTAATTTAAAATTAATAAGGAGCTTCCTTACTGTCTCAATATGATATGTTCTAAGACGGGGAACGAAATAACAGTAAAATATGCATGGTATACTAAAAGGAAAATAAAGATGGAAACAATTGGCTTTCTTGCATTGTGCTACACAGAAAAAAGTGTATACGTCTACAAATATAAACACGTACAGTCGTGGTCAATAATAATCATCCACATATGGATAATTGGATATCTCAAACCATTTGCTGTCCAAGGTTTTTACGTTCAATTATGATGCTTTTGTTTTAGGTAGTGTGTAGCTGCCTGTAGTAAATTAAAAGATGGTACTTAACCTTTTTATTGGAAAGTTTATCAGCTAAGGAACAGAGGGAAGCTGTCAAACTCTTACGCGAGTTACCCCTATATGGGTGATTATTTTTTACCACGACAGTACATTCTCCAGCAGCTGATATTTTGTTTTCCTCCCCCGCCCGTCGTTGTGTCGAAGATAAACCCTTATAAAAAAAATTATTTATAGAGTGTTGACGCCTCTCTCTATCCCTCACCATATTTTCCATGCAGCCTCCTGGGGGGTTCTTTTATGAAGGGGAGATATTTTTGTTGGTAAATTGGGAGATCTCTGTTTTCTCCAAATATTTAGGTCAGGAAAAAAGACAGACGCCCTCGATATAATAGGGAATATGCTGTTTCGTGGCATAGTTTGGAGGAATCAGAGCAACAGAGACCTTCCACTTCACCATAAAAAGAGAATCTCCCCTTAAAAAAACGGGACAAACAGGCAAGAACAAATAGGTAACAACGTACACCAGTTCTATAAATACGATATTAGCTGATATCGTATGGCCTATAGCTGGGAAAAAGAAATCTCTACCATTTTATCACAACACAATTACAAATACAATTATATAATCTCCTGGCTGAGTGATATATCGTTTGTACTTCTCTGACATGTCAGGTCTTCCTTACATGTATTCCTGTCTACTTCTTCAACTGTTGGTCCTTCTATTCCCTTCGAATTTGCTGTCCCACCTCTACATCGTCCTATACAGTATATTCCACAGGCCTGTAGTCCGGTCTTCTCTCGTTCTCACACATCTATTCCTGTCTGTTGCTGCTGCTCTTGCTGTTATCTCGGTGAGCCAGAAGGAAAAAAACTCCTGTGTGGTCGGCCGGCTTCTGTGAGGGCGAGGTCTGGCGGTCTAGTGTGATGAGAGACTTGACCTGCAATCCTTGGGAAGTGACCACACCCCTTAGGTACTCCTCTGTCAGGCTCACGGAGGGGAATTGGTGCCGGGAGTCAAGGGCGTAGGTAGTGTTTCCCAGAGCGCCCTACACACACACACACACACACACAAACACAGGGGAAAATGATTAAATTAAGGGGAGATTCTTTTGTTGGTGAATTGGGAGATCTCTTTGATTCATCCACACTATATGTCACGAAAGAGATATCCTATTAGTACCATTATTGTTGTTATTATTATTATTACTGGAGAGGAACCTCATAAATGATACATACCATCATGACGAGAACCCCATCAGGCAGGAGTAAGTTGACAAGATGAGAGAAGTAGGTAGAGTATTGTGAAGGAGAAGCAGCGGCAAACTCCAGACACAGGGTGGAGGTGATTACATCGAACCTGAGGAAGAGGTGAAAATTGAGGCAGAAAAAAAGGTTGGTTAAGCAATATATATATGAGAAAGAAAAGGTTGGAAAGGGGAATGAGAAATAAAATGTTGGGAAAAGGGGAATAAGAATGAAAAGGCTGGAAATAATAATAATAATAATAATAAGGGTAAAGTAGTGGTACCTCTCCTGTAGTGGGTGTAGAGGGTTATGAAGGGCAAGGTCACAGGGCACCACACCTCTGAAGGCGTCTCGTAGCCTCTCCTCTACCTCAATCCCACTCCTGTAGGTAACAACAGCAAAAACAACAATACTATATAATTTTTCCCTTTTTTGTGTGTGTGTGTGTATGAGTGTGTTTGCTCTATGCCTGCTTGTTCCCCTTGTACGAGTATATCTTTTCCTTGTAGTTAAGGGATAAATAAAAAATATATATATCTTTGGTTTGTAGTTAAGGGAAATGAAGTTGCGGTGAGTGAAGGTAATGATGGGGAGGTGGGAAGGGAAGATGGGGTGGGTGAAGTAAATGATGGGAAAATGGGGAGGTGGGAAAAGAAGGGAAGGGAAGGGAAGGTGATGTTGGGTGAAGGGCAATGCTGGGGAGGTGGGAAGGGAATGATGGGTAGATGGGTAGGCGGGGGGGGGGGGGAGAAGGAAAGGGAAGGGAGGGGGTGACGCTGGGTAAAGGCAATAACCTCAGCAGGGTCGTAGGGGAGAGAGGGAGGAGGATACAATGATGCCAATATTGAGGGATTTTTTCTACTGACGCCCTTTTAATTCTTCTACTGTCCCTCGTTTCCTTCTGTTACCTTCCCATCTCTCTATCATGTCACTTTCTCCCTCGTCCTACAAAATCTTCCGGGCCTAGGGTGGTCTTCTGTCATCCTCAAATCTATTATTAAATAAACACTGTGTATATTAATTATAACACCAGCGTTTTGAGTGGAATGAGAATGCGTAGTAATTTTATCTCTTTCGTTCAAACAACTGTCTATTTTAATGCACACAAAACTTATACAGAGAGACAGAGGAAGGTAAATATAAGGAGGGGGGCGAAAATACCACAGTAGGCTACAACCTCAATACAGGATATCTTGTCTAGTAGGGTTGGTTGGTTAATTGGTGGGGTTATAATAGAAAGCAGTACCTGGCAACTAGTCCTATACATTATAAAGTGTTAGAAGTATGCATGCAATCACCTCCTGTAAGCATTTCTAAATACTATACTGTGTTTCTATGTGCTTGACTGTGCTTGTGGGTGTGAGTGTGGGATTTTGTGTCTTTTTCATTGTGTGTGTGTGTGTGTGTGTGTGTGTCCCTACAGTATATGAGAGTATGCATGTCTAAATATTCTACTGTGTGTGTATGTGCTTGACTGTGCTTGTGGGTGTGGGTATTTGTGTCTTTTCAAGTAGTGTGTGTGTGTGTGTGTGTGTGTCCCTACAGTATTATATGAGTGTGTTTGTCTCTCTAGTGAATGCGAGTGTATATTTGTGTTCGTGTATCTCTGTTCGTACTTGTGTCTCCCTCTGTGTGTGTGTATGTGTGTGTAGTACCTTACCTGTCGTGTGTGAGTGAAGCAAGGTAGTTGAAGAAGTGTGTCCAGTCCAATGCGTCGTCCTCTCCTTGCATCCACGCCTCCACCTCCCTCCTGTACGCACACACACACGCAAACACACATCACACATACAGTACATACAGGGCTATAATCACATACATGATAAATACATCCTATGGGGATTATTTTTTTTCCCCTAACTAAAATGTACCTCCTGTTATTTTTTTTTCTCAGTAAAATGTAATGGAATGAAAGATAAATTTCACCAATAATATACACAACTACATATATACAGTATACGTAATAATTATCTGAAACAAAGCCAACAATAGCTGGCTAATCTCTTTTATCACTTAATGATCACCAGTGTTGTTGTATAAATAGTTTTGATATATTCCTAGCAATGTAATTCAGTAAAAAGAATGTTGGTATTCCTGGCAATGCCGTTAAAAGTATATAGATGGGTAGGATGAAAAAAGGACCTGTAAATATTCACTAAAAATTATAATGTAGTTGGTAGGATGAATGAATACCTGCTAACATTTTGTAGGAGGAAGGAATTAAGGACCTGTTAAATATTTAATACAAATATAATGCAGTATGTAGGATGAAAAAAAGTCATATTATATTCAGTAAAAATATAATACAGTACGTGGGTAGGATGAATAACTGAATGAATGAATGACCTGTTGACGTGTAAGAGGTCAGCCATGGTAAGGGTGTTGGTGTAGTAGAGAGAGGCAGGGGCTGAGTACACGGGCACAGGACCACACCCCACCTCCAACACACGCCTCCTTCCCCCACCACCACCACGACCAGTCAATACGTCCTCTGTGTGTGTGACACCCCCACCCCCCCATGCCACGCCACGCCACGCCACGCCAACACGAGTATATGTCATGGAGGGAAGAGAAATTATGGGGGAAAATTAGGATATTGATAAAAGATGGTGAAGGAAAAAGATGAGTCTAAAAAAATGAATAAGATATATATTTGTTACGTCATCTGTGTTACTATAGGATCCCCCACGCCCCCTACCTCCACGCCGCGACGCCACGCCACCCCACGCCGACAAGAGCTAGTATGGTAGGGAGGCGTGTATAGGAGGGCAGGGTAAATTAGGAAAAGTTAGATAATAGGTGGAAACCGGTGAAGGGAAAAAGGTCTGATAAGTAAAGAAATGTCACATCAGAGGTTAAAAAACGAATGAAAGCAAAAATTATTAGTTCTTGTGGTTAGTTAATCTTACAGCTGAATATTTTAATTGTGGACGAAAAACTATTATTGGTATTTTTTTTGTATTGTAATTTTAGAGTTGAGGTTATAATTATCACTGGGGAGGCTTACGACCTGACCTGTCGACCTGACCTGCCCTGAATGTATAAGTACCGACCTGACCTACCATGAATGTAAAAGTACCAACCTGAGGTGAAGGCGTGGAGGCTTGACCTGAGAAAGAACTTGACCTCCTCGTCCAGTGTAGAGTAGTAGGTGCGAAAGTAGGCCCGGGGATCGAACTCAGACACGTATAGTTCTTGTAAACACACATGCACCACGCTGCATGCTGCCTCCTTACACCTGTCTACCCACTTACACCTGTCTATCTTCTCACACCTGTCTTTTTCACACCAGTTCACTTCGTACGTATCTTTTTCACTCCTGTCTCCACTCTCATATCTGTCCTCCTTTTCACGCCTGTCTCCTTCACACCTGTCCTCCTTTACACACCTGTCTCTATTCTCATACCTGTCTCCCTTCTCACACCTGTCTCCCTTCTTACACCTGTCCACTTCACACATATCCTCCTTTTCACGCCTGTCTCTCTTCTTATACCTGTCTCCCTTTTCACACCTGTCCTGATAGTCCTCCATGGTAAGGATATCACACGTACACTGTAAGAAATGAATGACGGAGAAGTTAACAGATTAATTCACTACCAAATCCTACAGTTACCCAAACACTTTATGTGGGGAGGTGTTGCTGTTGTTGTTGTTGATGTGGAAGGCAACTGTGGGAAGGTGTTGTTATTGTGGGGGTCGTGACTGTGGGAGGTGATGTTGTTGTAGTAGTAAGAAAGTGTTGTTGTTATTATTGTGGTAGTAGTGACTGTGGGGAGTGTTGTTGTTGTTATTGTTGTTGTGGGAGTTGACTGTGAGTAGGTATTGTTGTTAATTGTTACTGTGGGAGTATAGTAACAGTGGGCAGTTGTTGTTGTTGTTGGTGGTGGAAGTGAGAGGCAGGTATTCATGCAGTACAAGGTTATAATATATTTATTTTCGTACCTTCCTTATAGTGTTTGGTGTAAGTTGCTCCTTAGGCTACTGAGAAGAGTGAAATAAGGCTGGTGAAGGTGTATAGGTGTGAAGTGTTCCCGAATCCATCTCCTCCCTCTATTTATATAGCCAGTATATTTCCCCCCCGCCTATCTCCCCCACCATGCACCCCTTCAGATGATTTATTATACAGTATTTAGTATTTTTCTCCCTCGTTCTTCTTTTTTCTCCCGCGTGTCTCCTTTCCCTCCCTCCCTGTTCCTGCCTTTACTTTCCTCGTCTCTCCTTCCTCCACCTCGCTCTCTTTCTCTCTCAAACCATAAATCACCTCTTATCTGCCTCGTGTTTCCCATATCGCAAATTGACACCTATTTACTAAAATCCCGGGGGACCACAAGAAAACATAATATATATATATATATATATATATATATATATATATATATATATATATATATATATATATATATATAAGAGAGACAATTAATTAAACAAGCAGTACTGTATTTTTAAAGTGGTGTAAGAACGGCTAATTAAAGTTTGGAAGAGCGCGAATTTTGTATAAATTGTTTGAATATCAAGTAACGCTACTATGCTGTGGAAATCAATACTCTTTTGCGAATTTTTATGCTATTCCTTTACTGCCTCCATATTGTGATGAAAACGAAATGTCTGGGAAAATTTGGATGTGGATCTCTGCTCGTATGACAGGCTCCATCCAAATCAATAATGTACTGTGTAAAGCATGGGGTTGTATCAAGAACATTAAGTTTGTGATGTATACGATGGTGTGGTACCGGTACGATGGCTCTATTCTTGGTCTATGGAATCATCGTACCGGCACCACGTCATCGTATACACCATGGATGTTCTTGAATATGGTCCATGATGCAAGATAAGAAGGATTTGTACACCAAGCCCCGGTTGTATTATGTGTTACCGACGTAAAGTAGTGTCTCCATAACCTACATAGTGTTTACATATTCACAAAATTATTCACTAATTAGTCCATGTAACAAAAAACTATAGAGAAGAGTCCCTTGTAACTCATAGTGAAGAAAACGGTTTGAATACGTGACGCCGCTGAATGAAAACGGCATAACTTCGATTTTCTCTTCATCAGCCTCCAAGCAGCTACTTGTTTTAAAATGTATCTAAATCAAATATGAGGAATGTACGATTAATGTCAGAAATAGATAATATTTTAGAATAAATACTAGAATAAAATAAGTATAATTATACTTATTTATATAAACAAATTGAATATTGAACATAAATATATTTTCCGAATTCCAAAAGTAATATAAAGACAACCAGCAGATACACAGGTTTTGTTTACTATTTGAATCAATTAGAAATGCAAACTATCCATTTCTAAAAACAAAATCCAAAATAGAGCTGGATAGATGTAATAACTTGACAATAGGTAAAGTATTGGAACTCTCACTTGCTCTTGTGCTGGTCAGACGTACAGTCTGTTTTCTCGAGTGTTTTTTCACGTTTTATGATGGTATAAGCGGAACGACAATTCAACTGGCAGGGTGAGTAACCTTAATAGATACTGCCAACCCACCATATACGACGAAAGTGAGTGAAAGTGTGAGGAAAATGAGGGTTAGACTGTGCCTGCCCGTGCTAGTAGTCCCTTGTCATGACATTGAGAGTGGTTTTAAGGACAAATCTCGGCTTGTCTGTGTGTGTTGACCATCTCCAGTTATCCATCAGGGCTGAGGGTGTGGCATTGGAGCGGTGTGAGTGCGTGCGAAGTGCCATTTCCTGGATAAAATTAATTGAAAGTGATAATATTGTCCCCCCCCACCGGAGTCGCACCTCGCCATTTTGTGTGTTAAAGGGAAAAAGGGCATATCGATGAGGGAAAGTTTGGAGATATATTGACATTTCCTCATTTATCCTTCTTTCCTACAACATCCCACCGCCACGGAAACACGACTAGGGATTCAGACAGGCCACGGGCAAGTCTGAATATCGATCAAATGGTGTATAAGTGTGGCAAATGAGGTGTAATATGAATTTAAAAAGCTTGATTGTTGGTGTGTGGGGGAGGGGGGGGGGCAATGATGGGAGGGGGCCCAGGGGGGGGGAACCTTACTGATGGTGGTGGTGATGGTAAACAAACCCACGTGATCTTTCTTCCCACCTCCAGGACACACATACATACATACTTACAAGGGCTTTATCTCTGGCTTACTCTTATCGTTTCTTATCTCTCATTCTACTGCTCTGTGGTCACGTATGTAAGTGGGTGGGTGAGTGGGGTCGTAACCCATATTTTCTAAGGTTTCAGGAGGAATATATCAACCTTTACTTCCATGTGAGGGTTTGTTTGTTTGTTTATCTATTAATTTCCCGTGGTTTAGGGTGATAGATGTTACAGCTGTATTTATATTATTTTCGGTTCCAGGCATGTGATTGTTGGTAAATGTTTGTTAGCTTCCTCTCACGTACCTGTAGTAGGTTGCCAAAGTTTTTCTCCTTTTGTATTTTCCCAAAATGTCACAAGGCTTTTCTTTCACTATATTTTTTTTTAAGTTACCACAACAATAATAAGGTTATTGTATAGCTACATGCCTTTTGTAATGAATATGCATGGTGAAAACACATAAATATTACACCTTGTGTCAGGGACTTTGCATTTAATTTATACATTAGGTACCATTAACTTAATCAAACCAACCCAATTAATAAATGCAATCAATAATTTACACCTATTGATTTATATCCCAGTGGAGGAAACTAGAATCAACTGCTTTCAGGAAATGTTGAAACTGAATAAGACAGTCAGGATAGGCACCTGTTGATGGTATAGGTATTGAAGGTGTCTGAGTGTTGTTCACTTATATATTGTCAGTTAGAAATAGGGACATTCTTGGAAAATCGGATCATTAGTCGGATGAGAATAAAGAGGCATGGTACAGACTGCATCATTATTGGTGGGACCAGACATTTCAACATGTTCACAATGGCAGTGGTGTTGAGAATTTATGGTGGTGGGGGGTCTTTGCTGAAAGGCATTGAGGCCTTTTATGCAGAGGCAACAGCATGTGTATGGGTAGAGGGTGATCTAAGTGAGTTTTAATATTAGTGTAGGGCTGAGACAGGGATGTGTTATGTCACCATGGTTGTTCAATATATATATGGATGGTTGTATGAGAGAGATGAAAGCTAAAGTGAATGGTCTGGGGGTGAAATTGAGGCAGAATGAAGCAAATTGGTCCTTGGTGGCAAGTTTATTTGCGGATGACACTGTGTTGATGGCTAAGAATGAAAGGGAGTTACAGAGAGCGGTAGACGAATTTCAGTCTGTGTGTAAACGAAGGAAACTGAAGGTGAATGTTGGCAAAAGTAAAGTGATGGTGTTTGAGAGAGCAGAAACTGAAATGATTGACTTTGCTACACCTTACAGAGTGGGAGTACCAACTGGGACTAAATGTGAGATAACTCTGAGGGGTGAGAGGATGGAGGAAGTGAAGGAGTTTAAGTACCTGGGTACAGTTCTGTGTAAACATGGAAGTATGGAAGGAGAAATTAGGGAGAGAGCAGTGAAGGGTAGACTGGTCATAGGATCATTGGGAAGGATTATGAAGAGTAGAAGTGTGAGTATGGAGGTGAAAAGGGGACGGAGAAATAGTATAATCCTACCGACACTGACATATGCATCAGAGACATGGACATGGAGTAGGGCGCATCAGTCTAGAATAGGTGCTGTGGAAATGAGTTACTTGAGAGGAGCATGTGGGGTGTCTAGGTGGGATGGAGAAAGAAATGAAAGTGTGTACGAGAGATGTGGTATGAGTGAGAAGGCAATTGGTATTGAGTGTGGAGTGGTTGAGAGAGTGAAGCGTAATACACTGAGATGGTTTGGACATGTAGAGAGAATGCAAGTGTAAGGCTCCCCCAAGTTCCCACTGTTCCCTTGATCCCTGAGGCAACAACACTGTGGGGGCCCCTACTAGATTACTAAGAGGTCTGGGTCCGGGGAGGTATCGCAGGCAGGTTACCCCAGATTCACGAGCCTCACCAGTGACGACTATTTTACTGCAGTATACGAGAGAGGTGGACATAAACCCGCTAGATGATTTAATTTTACTCTAGTTTTTATTTATTTGAGTCTTATCAACACCACACGTCTAACTCAGGAGACCTGACTCATTATTTTAAATCCAAATTGAAATGACCAGAAAAGAAGGATTCTCGATTCATACACAACTAGGTAACCATAGAACAAACAACCCCTGAACACTTCCTGACCCGTTAGCAATATCTTGTTGACCGAAAATTGCCAAGAGGTATGGTTACTTCTCACACCAATAATTCCGAACAAAATATTGACTCCCCTATTACTCTTTACGTTATCTCGAGAATTCTTCTTTCCTTCCTCCCACGTTAAGTTTAACATATATACAAAAAACCAAGATTTACACAAGATCCACAAAAATATACAAAATCACAAAATACTAAACAAATATTCAAATACAAGAAAAATACTCAAAATACAGCCAGGTTTACACGCTTGAATGATTCAGGAGTATTTACGTGACTCTGTGAGAGAGAGAAGGCGGAACTCCATTAGTATCTCTCAGTTTTGAGGCGGAAATCACTTTAGAAATTTGCACTGGTTAATATAGGTCTTACCTGTGAGAGAGAGAAGGCGGAACTGACTTCCGTCTCTCTTCCCCCAGGTTTTATAGCCTAAATTTCCCGCCAAATGCTGCTACGTCACACTACGTCACCTTCTGCACATGTGTAGTCTCTCCTTCGTATTAGCTGTTTTTCACCTGGCTGATATATTGTTCTTAACCTAATTACATCAATAACTTAATATTACTTCTCAAAACCTTCACGTTTAAATAGCAGGACGGTGAGAAAATGACTTAGTGTCTGCGGATTCTCATAGGGGTGGTTACGGAAACAACCGATTGCTAGTTTGTTTCCAACTGACACTGGTACGGGCGGTAGGAAGGGAAAAAAAAACCGGCTTATTGCCAGTTTGATTCCTGCTGATACTTATAGGTGCGTTACACAAGGTGAGGAATTTGTAAAGAAGGTGTATGGAAGTGAAGTTGTGGGACCTGGTGTGAGAGGCAGACCGCCGGTTAGATGGCAGAACAGAGTGGAAGAGTATGTAAAAGAGAGAAACGTGAGGGGCAGAGGAGGGCTTGAACAAGTAAGGAGGGAGTGTTGGAACAGGGAGAACTGGAGACACTTCTGCCGTGGCCACCCCCTTGGGGGGAGTTCCCGGAGGGAACGAGGCATCAGAGCTATAGATAGATAGCTGATGGAGTTTGGGTTAGATCTGGATCAAGGAATTCAGCAAAAATATTATACTTTTAATCCGTATGTGACATACTTGGTCAGAGTTTTATTCTTTTCAGGTGGCGTATTTCTTTTTGTCATTTTTTTATGCAGTTATAATGGTACTGGTATTGTACATGTACAGTAATGTTAATGCTGGTTGCTACATGTACTGTTATAACTATGTTTTTACTTTTGCAGATGAAGTCGACTATGGGAGATCAACCTAAAATTATGGTCTTTAGGCCAACCTGGGAGGAGTTCCAGGACTTCACCTCCTATATTCAGTACATAGAGTCCCAGGGTGCCAACAAAGCAGGTCTAGCCAAGGTAGGTCTCTTTTAGGGTCTATTTCACAGCCGTTGGTAGTGGTTTGTAAGCATGCAAACGAAAGAATCTTAGCCGTGTATATGACTTATGGCTGAATTATTTAATGAATTCTGTGAGTAAACTGTGCAGTGATCATCATTATCTAACTGTTTAATAGATTTTGTGAATGTGGATACTCAGCTTTTGGAAAATAATAAAGCCTTATAAGTGTGGTTGGTTAGGAAGCTGACAAACGAATACAACTGTAGAAACGACCCATAGTCTTAAAATCATAATTACCGTATGTTAATCTGGCAAGTACAGCCATTATTAACCACCACTTCTTACACAAGCCAAACTCATATGTGCAGTACACTTTTTTAACAGAAAAAAGCTGACAGGTACTGTCACACAGTTTATGTTGGTGGTGTATTTTAGAAAAAAAAATTGATAAAAACATTTTACTTGGGGGAAGCAGTGTAACAGTAGTAGAGAGTACAGGTATTTAAATAAATATTCAGTTCTGAACTAGTTAAATTTGACATGGCACAATATATAACAGTATTAGTTTTTTAGTAATCAAATTTTTTCCATTTCCCCTAGATCATCCCTCCTCCAGAATGGTGCCCACGAAAGCAGGGGTATGACTTGGAGGGACTTAACTTGACTATACCAGCCCCCATCTGCCAAGTGGTGACAGGGAAACAGGGCCTCTACCAACAAATCAACATCCAGAAGAAACCTATGACTGTTGTCGAATTCAGCAAACTGGCTAACAATGACAGGTGAGGAGAGGGCTGTTGGTATTGAATAAGCACTTAGAGTACTTTTGGAAAGTTGTTGGTGTCAGATTTTATCCAATGCTTTTATTTTATATTAATTTTTTGGATATTGTGAAAAATCATATCCATGCAAGCAATATCTGTATTCATGATAATCCAGATTATTTTATCCATACTGTAATTGCATATATGACTAGCCATATGGATAGTAGAAAATATGTTACAGTATACGGTATATATTGTTGTTTTTGGTCAGCCAAAAATTAAATAGATTTCAAATATACAAAGGTCGTCATCCTTGTTGATATTCATAATTAATTACTTGCAGGTACCGCACCCCAAAACATTCATCCTATGAAGACCTGGAGAGGAAATATTGGAAGAATATTACCTACGTGTCGCCCATTTATGGTGCTGATGTTTCTGGAAGTATCACTGACCCTGATGTTACGGTTAGTGTGACTCCAATTTTATCTTTAATATTATTTTTCTTTAGAAAGGTACTTGATCATATATGGAAGTAGAATGATCGAATAGTGATATTTAAGAAATTGTTCAGATTATATGAGTATAAGTAATAATAACTGTTATCTTCCTACTCCTTAGGAATGGAACATCAACTGTCTAGGATCAATTTTGGACTACGTCAATGAAGACTATGGCATTAGTATTGATGGGGTCAATACAGCCTATCTTTACTTTGGAATGTGGAAGACTACATTTGCCTGGCACACTGAGGATATGGACTTGTACAGGTAAGGTTGACACTAATTAATTTTTATTTAGAAAGTATGGTTTTTCCTTGTATGCGAAACCCTACCATCAATAATGAAATGTTGTTCAATTTTCTTGATTGTTTGAGATGTTTACTGTACCATTTTCCATCTTTGTATTTGTAAGACGGATTGCGGTTATAAATATTACCATAAATTACCGTATCTTATAGAAAATAAGATTGGACCTCAACTAGAATAAGAACCAAATCTTGTTGAGTGTGCTGATAGGTGGTTCACAGGGGCTGTTTTGAGGGGTTCTGTGTCTCGTATGCACCTCACGACAACACAAGTCCTTTAATAGACATGAAATAGTCACTGTTGTCTGTTCTATAGTATGTGTGTTAAAATGGGACAGGATCAAAATGACTAATTATTGATCTTTCCCTCAGCATTAACTACCTCCACTTTGGCGCCCCCAAGACCTGGTATGCCATCCCTCCAGAACATGGGCGTAGGCTAGAGCGACTGGCCAATGGGTTCTTCCCCAACTCCTTCAAGGCTTGCCCAGCATACCTCCGCCACAAGATGTCACTCATCTCTCCTCAGATACTCAAGCAATATTCTATTCCTTATGACAAAGTAAGTGATAATTACAGCATGTCTGCAGATTGCAGTTTTATATATTAGTATCAGCAAATATGATATGAAAACTAGTATAGTATATGATGATTATCTTTGTTTCAAAATGATCTAGGTATACCTTTTCACTCAAATCCATTAATTATTGGAATTTCTGCTCAAAACTTCTACAGATCATTAAGGGCACTAGGTATATTGTACACAGTAAATTTTATACTGATCTATTCATATTTTATTTTTTTATAAATTGTTTCTATAAAACAAAAACAAAATCACGTTTTTATCAATTTTTATGCGCTATTTTGCAGCTATCCCTTGTGGGATGTGGTTCATATTTTTTTACCTGGTTTTGTAGAATAACAGAAAGATATTGTACCATAGAAATTTAGAGTAGAGTTATATTTATATTGTTATGAATATTTTATTGAAGACTAAATATTTTAATACTTTTTTGTTGCATAAATGCATGCCATGCAAGTTCAAGGTATCACAGGAGGTTTTCTATGGTTGATTTTGTTCTTTAATGTGTCCCCTTTAAAATGAGACCTTGTGCATTGAATTCTGTTAATAGATGATGGAGATATATCAGTTTTAATCATGAAAAACATACTTTTGAGAAAACACCCATCAAAGTTTTTCAGATATTCACTACAGTCGGTATAAAAAAAAAAAACAGAAATTATAGAGATAGGATTTTAACCTATACACTCTCTAGGGCCCAGCATGAGTGTAAGACCATATGCTAGAAACTCTTTGGGTAACTGAATACCATGACCAATTATAATGGCTTCATGGAAGCATATAGAGTAATTGTATCACCACAGCATGAAAAATTTAATGTATTTGTAAGTTTATAAAGTTATGGTACGGTACTGTAATACTGTTTTCAGTTATGTTAATCTTTGGGTAGTTTTCTATTTTGGTTATTGATAAATAAACTTGCAATTGCAGATAACCCAAGAGCCAGGTCACATCATCATCACATTTCCTTACGGATACCATGCTGGGTTCAACCACGGCTTTAACTGTGCTGAGTCCACCAACTTTGCCATGCCTCGCTGGGTAGAGTATGGCAAACGCGCCACACAGTGTCAGTGCCGGTGAGAAAGTTCCAGCGATTACTTCACTTAGAAATTAGTTATCATCCTAGTCCTTTCCTTTTTCCAAGAGATGGGGGTTCCAAGGCCAAGAAAAAGAAAAATGTCTTATTCAGATTTGATAGATCTTTCCCATGAAAAATGAGAAATTGGGTGTTAATGATGATAATAGTATGACAGAGATATAAAGGATATTAATCAGTATATGTTATGTACCCAGTATCTAGGAACCAAGAGTTGGTCTGGTTTAAGTGTACCTGTAAGTAAAATCCAAATGAACACTTGAACATGCTGTATTGTATACATACACGAGTACTACACTTAAGATAATAGATATATGAAGTAATTTATGTGTTTTGGGTACTCGTCATACAGTGTATAGAAATTTGCTGTGATGTTAATATATCGGAGTGTGCGTTGTAATGTTAATATATCGGAGTGTGCTTATGAAATATTAAAAATTTTAGTAGAATGAAACAATGTACATGGTGAACACCTAAAGTTCTAGATAGATATGCAGTTTTTCATTTGTTTATAGATGCTTTATTCTGTCATGTTATGTATCCTAGTGGTTTAGTAGTATAAGATATTTTATTTATGTACTGTAAGTTGTTTAGGTACATATTCAAGTTACACTTAATGTCCTTTTTTCACACAGAGGGGACATGGTGAAGATCTCGATGGATACGTTCGTGAAGCGGTTCCAGCCAGAGCGTTACGAGTTGTGGTTGGCAGGCAAGGACGTTGGGCCACACCCTGAGGACCCCTCTCGTTCCTCCGCCGCTGCCCAACCCTCCCTAAATGATGTCCTTTGCAACAAGAAGTTAGTCATTGTTATCTTTAGTTTACATAATTACCATTACCTTTCTCTCTCCTCTGCCAGACTCCAGTCCTCACCCAGTGACTTTCTCTGCAACTGAAAGTAAGTCTTGCACAGTTTTTATTTTTTTACTTTGGAGAGAAAGATAGTAATAAGTACTTTGCTACTGCCTCATGAAATCAGCTGACCCAAAGAAACAGTAGTGGAACATTGTCAATGCAGGCTCTTCCTCAATTGGTGTTATTTAGTGCAATTGTCCACGCATTCTACTGAACAGTTTAAATTCCTAATTTGTCTGTTTCCTTCCTGTACCCATCACACACATTGACTGTAAATTGATTGTTTATCCCACCAACACTTGCTATAGTTCATGTAGCAGATAATCTAGCTGCCAGAAATGATCACTACTGTACAGTATTTAGCTTTCACATTTGATATACTTGACTCTTTATTTTAAGATCTTTTCATACCCGCATTTTCACAACTTCCTCAGGAATATATAATGTCTTCAATTTGATTTCCTGATTATCTCTATTGAGGTGATTTTTGGATCAGCTCTCATTTAGTTATCCATGAATTTGGTTGTTGGATGTGATTTATATTTTTTATTACCTACTGTATTGCTGAAATGGTTCTCTGGTTCTCAATTGTCTGTCTACATGAATATCTTCTATATATTCTTCAAAATTATGGCAATCTCTATAATTGCCGTAATATTTGGGATAACTACCTTGATTGTATGACTTTCTTCATTGTGGTCATGTTTACCCACCTTATCCACGCAAGCACACAGACACAAGCTTACTCTCAGGTAAGTGTTGTGTAGGTACTTGCCATTTTGCCTTCACATGTCAAATTTGCATCCAAGGGATGAATCTGCAGTGGACATTTGTGACTGGTGACAATATTAACATGTTAATTGTCTTGCATTTTCATTCAAACAGTTTCATTGTGCTTCTCTTATTAATACTGTATGCTGAAATTCTGTTTATGATGCATAGTTGCTTGATGTAAGTAATATACACCTCGGTCTCGTATAGAACGTCCAATAGGTCGATAGAAGACGTCGTTCTATGTGATACACGTAACCTATGGGGAAAATCATATTTGGTCGATCAATCACCAAAATTGTCCCTGAAATTAACATAAAATACTTTTCAAGGTTTTTCTTGCCTTAATCCTACTGTACAGGGATGTATGTAAAATGCATATTACAATTCGTATGAAGGTTTTGGCAGGTGACTCATGTGACTGAGACGAGTCAGCGGCATCCATGGTGGTGGAGGTGGTAGGGGGGAGATAGTGCGTGATCATCGTTTGTTTTCTTTTATTAACCATACGCTGGTGTTTCCTTCTCCTTTCTCTTTCCGAGAAATAACTTCCTTGTTTATATCGAAGGAAATGGCCTTCCATTTTGTAAATGCACCACCTGGCATGACTGAGTGTTGAAGCTGGTGGTTAACTCGTAATCACTAAAAACGAGCGAGTCAAACACGAAATTTCCCTGACTTCAACTTTAGAATTTCCCTTTATGCCTCAATAATTTCCTGTTTACTCTTGAACATTGACGGTCTTTTTGGTATTTCTTCTGGTAAGACTTTCCCTGTTTACTTTTGAACAATCTTTATATAATTTCCCTGTGTGGATTTCAAAATTCCCTAAAACAGAGAAATTTCCTTGCACCTGGCAACACTGGGTAGGGGGAAGGAGATGGAGAAGTGGTGGCAACACATTCACCCACACTGTACAGACGCCAGTGATATAATTTCCTGGCACGTACATTATGATTTCGCTCGTTTTATATAAGAACTCCTCGGATTTGCTTCACTTATTTTCGTCACCCGTTCTATATGGATGCAATCGTTTTATAAAATAATTTTAAGCTAATATTTTGGTCGCTCGTTCTATACGAGAATCGTTCTATGTGAACACATTCTATATGAGACCGAGGTGTATGTTACATTGAGGGAGTTTGGACATATGGAGGGAATGCAAGATGGGGAGCTTACACAAAAGTTGCATGGGAGTGAGATTGATGGGCTTGGGAGTTCCCATAGGGAGCAATATGTCAGAGCTACAAATAGATTGATAGTAAATAGTCTTTTTTGCATGCCCTTTCCCCAGTGACAAACTTCAGAGCATCATGAAGTAATCGTGTTGTGCTTGTCTTGTTTCTCAATTTGCTTTAGTTTAACCTATTACACAAAGTGTGATGGTGTTTGCATGTTGCTTTATTGCTAACTTATCCCCCTTCCTCCACCCTTCCCACCCCTCCACTCTCAGGCAATGTTGCAAGAGCAAGCATGGAGGAAAGACTGGAGGGCAGGGGAGCAGGTTGGACAGGCTGGAAAACGGGGATGGGCTAGACATTGAGGAGAAAGTAGAGCCCAGCTTTACAGAAGAGTGCTGTTGGCTACAGGAGCTGAGGATGGTGGCAGCTGGGCTTGATGCTGTGGCCACCCAGCATCTAACCATCCCTCCTGCTGTCTCTCCTCGTCCTGTCACACCCATCCCCATGTGTCCACCCAACCCAGCATACCTGCTCTTTACCCAACAGTCAGAGGAAGTGCTGGAAGAAATACGGGCAGAGGAAAGTGGCCTTTCATCATCCATTCACTCCAGACCACCCAGTCTGCCTCCACCATTGTACTATCCCCTTCCCACTCCCTCCCGTGGTGTCCGTCCACTTATAGGACACCACTGTGCCCGCTGTGATGACCTCATAAGTAAAGAACATTACCAACTCCATATGAGGGATCACCAGAAAAATAGGATCCCTACCAAATACTTGTGTTGTTTGTGTCAAAAGTTTTACTCTTCTCAGTACAGCCTAAGCAAGCATATGAGTAGGCTTCACAAGGATGTGAAAATGGCATTATCCAACACAAGTAAGAAGCCAGAGGGAGGTGTACAAAAAGTAAAATTGTCCCAAACTTCTCCCACCAGTGATTATGGAACCCTAAGCCCAGAATCCCTCCTGCCAGATTCCCCAGCTCAGACTCCTTCCTCTCCTCTTCCTTCAATTTCACCCCTTACTCCTAAGTCATGTAGCAGTAGTCAGGCATCTTCTTTATCTCTTAATGTATCTGCTTCTCATTTCTCATATCAACCAGTGTGTGCCTCAAGCAGCTCTCATATTGGAAATACTTTGCCCGATGAAGGAGACAGCTTTTCATTGGATGATTATGTCAGCCAAACAAGAAACCTACAAGGTACCCCACCACCCTTCGAGTTGATTGACCCAGACGTTATTGCTATGGCAGAGTCATGTATCCATCCATCATTGAGTGGATCTACTATCACAGCTTCTAATGACCCAGACTTAGGTGTCTGTGTGTCCATATCAGAGAGTGATACAAAAGATCTGCAAACATCCTGGCTGAATGCAGAAGAAACCTTTACACCTCCACGAAGTAAAACCATAGATTTGGCAGGAGATATGGGAGATGAATTCCTTTTAGCATCGTGTAGTGGTCAGGGGCCAATAAGATTAAGCTCGCAGAGTGACATGATGCATTTTGAGTTTCCATCAACTACAATAAAAGATATTGAAGGGGACATCATTGAGCTTTGCATAGAGGGAACTTCTGAGGAATTTGGGAAAAGATCCTTTATCTTTATTGATAATAGTGAGATAGATAGAAATGAAAATTGCTCAATTGTGGATTGCAAATCTCATGAAGGACAAAGTGTTGGTACCTCTTACAATGTAGATACCAATATTGGGATACAGTCCAACCAAGCAGTAATAGAGACAGATATAGAAACCAATACAGATAAAGAACAAGCAAATGCAAGTGCTCTACAGCTGGAAAACATTTATAAAGATTTGTTGTTGGAATTGAAGGATGAAATGTATGACTTGAAGCCCGCATTAGTAGTTAGTGTTTGTGAAGGTCCCACATCCCCTTCACCAGGACCACCACCCCGTAGTGACATGAGCTACACCACACTGAATGTTGTACCCCAAAACCCAAGTAGGTGGGCTGGGCACTTTGAACATGACTGTATTGGGCAGTGTTGTGCACTGTGTGGGTTGTTATGGCAGTATGTGCGGCCAAGAGTAATCAGGGAGGGGGAGGACACAGACACAGAATCATTGGACATGGATATTGCATCACTATGTTCCTCAGCTACCACTGAAACTGCCACAGAAAGTGACATGATGAGTGAAGGTGGTAATGTTACACAATCCTCTGATGATGAAACGAAAGATTCAAACCACTGGAATGACAACTGTCCAAGCAGGGAAAAAGTGGAATACAGAGGATGGGTCAGTAGAGCTGCTTATCAAGAATCAGATGCTAATTATCTACATGCAGTTGATGGCATCACAGTGTACTCCAACTTAAGTAACAAGATTACTAGATCAGCAGGTGAAACTGAAAATGCCTGCAATACTGTGATTTCAGAGGGTGAAGGTAAACAGCATCTATGTAACTTTCCACTGACTCATGATAATGGTAATTCCATTTATAATGCTCCTCATTTTCATAAGATTAATAATGGGACACCTTGCCCTACTGACAATATTCATATGATTAATTGTAGATTTCCCCAAATGCAACAAATTAATAAGCAGAATAGGACATCAGGCAGCTATGCAAATTTATGTCATGTCTGCTTAGGGAATGAGATTAACTCAAAAAATGATTATCAGAGATATGTTCCAGAGCATAATAAGATGATTGATAAAGAATTAAACCAAGCCCGCAACTTTTCAAATGAAATTAACCAGCATAAGAATAGATTGGAAAAAACTGGATGTTCTGCTTTTGTTTTTGACAAGTGTGTGAAGAGGTCGGACCAGTGTGTCCATGCACACACTCCCAGCAAGAGAAGAAAATGTTCCCGAGATAACAGGAAATTCTCGCATGATTATATTGATGAAAGTTTGGACGAGAAGGCAGAAGCAACTGTTGCAGTTGACTCCCGGGCAACAGCGTCACATAATACGATGGTTCCTTCAGCCACCCAGGCCAGGTTCTATTCACCTTACTGGCCATTTGTTATGTTGGTGCCACATCTTCCCCAGTTCTCAGAAGGTGCTAGTATCATTGCCGAGAGAGCTGCTAAGTATGGCAACTCCCTGTTGCTTGTAGAACCAGAGCAACGAGCACATTTCAACAACTCGTTTGGCAGCACTTGGTCACAGTTTCCTTATCCTACACAAAGTAACAAATTTGATATCCCTAGATAGCCATGCTGTTCCATTCTTATAATTTGAGCTTAGCTATTGCTAGTTTGAAATTTTTTTGTTTGTTAATAATTTATCAACTACCCGGTAATAATTTAGTGTTTTCTGATATATATTATTATATTTATTACAGAAAATGTTATTTTAAATTTGTCTTAATTTTGCGGAATGACGGGAAACGAAGGTCTTATTTCTGGTGCATTTAAATCTCTCCAAGACATATAATACATGCACCATTGTTTCATTAATATTCGAGATAAGGGGAACTTGCAGTAGCACTAAATTTCACTCGCAATAATATCACCGGTCTATCAACTATGTTTTTCATCAGTAATGTACAATGCCACCAACATGTGCCCCTATGCACTGTGTATTATTAAACTCGTCTATGTGCCTTGTATCCCTCTATTGCATCCCATTAACTTCTTTTCTGTAATTAATAATTTTTTAGCTCCTTGTGTATCTCTAATCTCATCTGCATCTAAGATACAGTATGTTCATTCTTGGTGCATATGTTATAATGATTTCACTTAATATCCACCAGTGGGCTCTTCCACTCCAGCAGTGGTTATTTACCAGTAGGCCAGTACAATTACCCTAGAAATATAATACCCGGCCTTGATTATTTTATCTTTTAAAGGAAATGCTGTTCAAGATATGCTATTTTGTTTCCAAATCATTCAAGTTAAGAGAACTATAACTTGTTTTAATGGAGTAATTTGTACTTATGTTGATTTAAGTAAGGCATTTTAGCTTTTGAAGAACAAAATCCTTTGTGTATTTTGTTTAGGCCATTCCTGTGGCTTTATTAATTACTTTTGAGTTCTTATTTGTTTTTTCTGATGAAAAAGCCATAATACTAAATATAATAAACTGCGTGCTTCTAAGAAGTCATAGATGTACCTATCAAATGAACAGATGTCAGTTTGTTTTTGTTTATTTTTGTGTTGTGCCATCACTGCAAAAATTCACAACTGCAGATCTTACTTAATAACTGTAGGTGCCTTTTTTTTTCAGGAGCATGTACTCTTTATATTTCTTTGAGTTTTATATGTTACTGAGAGCTGTGTGCAAGATAATTTATTGGCTAGGTGTTACTAATGGCCAGAATGATGACTCCTTAGATACTAAAGGCAACTATCATTGCATAGCCCTTGAATATTTGCACACGGCTCTTTGTTTTGTGAACTCCTCACTCATTGTAGTTTGTGTTGTGATGACACTCCACTTATTACTGTCTACCCGTGTATATTTTCATGTCAGATTTCACACAAAGTTGCAAAATAACTTTTGGTGTTTAATAGATAATCAGGAAATTTGATGGTGGGTTATTATTGTTCTATTAAATTAATTTGTTAAGTATTTGACCTGTTACTAGTGTTATTTTCAGAGTTAATATTATAATTCTTCCCAGTGATAGTGAAATAGTTGTAGTATTATAAAGTTTGGTTATGATAAATGTGCCATAATAAATGACAGAAATTTATCCTTTCTTCTTGCATTACGAGACCACTTGCATTAAGATTTGTTTGCGTTGTTCTAAAGGTTAACATACAATCTGTAGTTTGTTTATATATTTGGATGATTGCTTATGCTTTAATTTATGCTTGATTACTTGCTTGCATGAATAATGGTACAGTACTTGTAATATTGGTACTGTATCATGCTTGGTGTAGTTGAACCCTCTCCTTCATGAGTGAAGTATTAGTTTAAGATTAGATGATGGGGTTTTCTAGTTACTTGCTTGTGCTGAGCCAGCCATATTTTATAAAATTTCAACTACTGTATTAACCCCATAGAATACAGAATGTGAGTTACAACCTTCCAGTATGACTTAATATGTTACAGGTAACCAGAACCGTATTGCCAACATCACTCAAAGAGTGTAGGATAAAAATCCAGGTGCCCAGTGCACTGATCCATCTGCATAGGGTTGTATAGATTAAACATTACTATAAATTGGAATCCAGTCCTTTTTTACTGTCTTCCATGACCCTAATTGACTTTGTTTAGTTATAAATATTATATGCCCCACCTGGCTGCTTCCCTACATTTCCTCATTCCATTTTAGTACCAAATGCCCAATATGGCTAGATACTAGTATTTGCGTTATTGAATTGAATTTTGCCACAGAAAAAATCAGAAGTTTTGATTTTGCCAACGATGTCTTACCCCTGTAACCAGACCACTTCTGAGATAAAAGCTAGAAAATGATTTTTTCATGGATACAGTTGTCAATATTGTTTATTGGGTATATAAATCTAAAAATATTGTGTTGGAATTGATCTAAATGTGTGCTTTTATAATTTGCTTATTTCCTGCTTTTGCTGTATGTGATGTGGGTGTGATGAATGCTTTTCAGCTCCATGGAGTGTTTGTTTATATTTTGCATCTTGTATCCGACATTTTAAAGCTTAATTTAACAATTTGGTATTCAGCATTTGTAGAGGGCTTAAGGTAAAGTTTTGCTTTGCAGAAGGGAGAATCTCACCATTGACTTATGAAGGTAAATCAGTTTACTGCAGTATTAGCCTTCCTGTATAATAATTATTTATGTAGCCGAGATTAAATTTCTAAATTCAATATCACTACCTTGTATTTGAATGACTGATCTGGTACTTGTAACCTTCACTTGGTGAATTTTTTGACAAATAATTATATTAGGCTTGGACATTTACTTTCGGCTACAATAAAGTAGACTGCAATATATAGTTGCTGACAAATATCCTGATTTTTCTGCTAGCATTTGACTTTTTTGTTCAGAACTTAGTTATAGGTATTCCATGAGAAGCTTAGTAATAAAGAATGTTATTAATCGTGTGAAGAGGTACGAATGGTGTAACAGTGATGCCTTGAGTAATTCCAAACATTATTGCATTTCCCAGATAGTGGCTGATAAAACTGCAATACTTTACATATTCTTTGACTCTGCTACCATCCTACATGTGCCCCATTCCACTCTGACTCTGTCTACATTTCAACCAACAATGATTCTGACCATCCTGACAATTTCACTTTCCTCAGGAATGTGACGCCTTCGCCACTGATTGAACAGCTCCTGAACCAGTCTCCCAAGAAGAAGAAAGTGAAGCGGCACCCCATCCACCAAAACAAAAATGAGGGAGAACTCATATTCCAAGGGGAGGAGGTGGACGAGGAGCTGTCTCAAGTCCTCGATGACATCTACGCCAAAGCTGGTGAATCATGTGAGTAGCTACCTTTTGTTTCTTAATATTGTACTTTGTGACTTGTATTCACAGTATGGCCACCATAGCTTGGAGTAGATGATGATACTGTACTGCCATTCATAGTATCTTCTTGGCACCCCAAACTCTCTCATCACATCATTTAGCTGTCCTGTCCCAACTCACCATTCCCATTACCTATATCAAACAGTCTGTAGTTCTTCTGCAATCTATAAGCCATGCCATTTATCATATCCCAGAAATTCTCTCACGCATATTTCAGTCACAATAACTACTCTCACTCTTGCAAACTCAAACTCACATACATGCATGTCATCACAACTCATGCATCAGCAAACCCACACCACATTGTCCTTACACCTCGTTTGCTCTCCCATACCTGCTCTGACACCCTTCATGCTGTCCTCTTCACCTAGTTAATTTTGGTTTATCTTTAACACATTCTCTACTCGGTTTCGAAGCTCCGCCCACCAGCCCACTTGATTGTGATGTTGTTACGGGGAATAGCCTTTTCAACAGCCCCCCTGTCTTCTTCCTTTTTCTTTCTTTGTGTTGCTGATTGCTTCATTTCTAGTTTTCCCTTATGTTTTCTCTTATTTTGCACATATGTAATATTTCTTTGTTTTTTTCTATCTCTTCTTGGCTGTCGAATTCAAATAAAACACTTCCTAGGCTAGAGTCAGTGTTACTACAGTCAATCCCTTATTTCTAGCCCAAGCCTTCCCAGTGGTACCATTGCCATGGCTGTATATAGCCCATGCAGGCTATTATGCGGACTGTGAGGAGTTATGGTGTTGCTACTCTTGACGGCCAATAATTTTGATGGAGTGTTATATCGCTATCTTCATTATGAGTTAATTGTGTCTGCCCATGAATTTGAAGAGTTTATGGAGGAAGAGAATGAGATCAACATTGAATGCAGTGCTATTAGGAGTGGTTGTGTGGTGGCGGGTGAGGGTAGTGGCGTGACCTTGGGAAGTTATACTGTCACAGCCACCTTGGAACCCCATCTCACACTTCTAGTGTGCTTTTCTACTGTTATTTCTTTGGTAATAACTTGTATACATTGCTACTGTGACTCGTAATCAAATCACAAGTACCAAATACTGTACTGTACCCTGAATATTGGCATATAACATCTCTGTAAATTCTAAATTTGAAGCAGTTTCTGCCCATAAATAATTTTACCCATATAAACATGTATTCATACTATGCTATTTATACTTACACGAGCTCCACTTGTCGCCCAAATTCTCGGCCAATATGCGAACCTACTGTATATCTTTTTGATGATAATGTAAATTTTAGAAACATTTAAGATTTTTGCTTTATGATGGGTTAATATAAATATGCCATGGTAAAGAAGTGATGTAAGTAATGTTTTTTCTTTTCTATTTTTAATTATGATTATGTGTAACACATACCTCTATCTTGACATTGTTCAGAATTAATGGGGTGAAAATGTGTTATGCCTTCATAGTTACATAGGCCTATCAGCAGAAAGATAACTTTTGTCACTGAATTATGTGTGTTTAAGCTAAATACTGAACCTTGGGTAGGAGATTATAATTTTGTCAACAGAAACAACTGGGAATGGGGCTTCTTGGTTGGGGAGTTGTGCCGGTTGACTAGTCATTAAGTATACAGTATGGTTAATCAAGTTGCCAGGTTGAGTTGTCATTTCAATTGTTTATAAATTTACAGCGGTGCTTGTGGATTGAGAAGGAATAAGATGAAAAAATTACCCTGCTCCTGCATTCAGTGTTCATTATTATTAATTTTTATTATTGTTACTATTATTAAATTTATATATTTGTTTTTTTTTTAGGCATACCCACAGCTGATCGTTACTCATACTTTCCTTTGATAGTTTTCTGTTGTTTGTGTAATAGATGGAGCTAATATAAAAGATGTACAGTCACAAGTTATAATTAGTGTCCAGGTTTAGTTGAAGTTTCAAATTTTCTGATATTTCAATGAACTAATTGTGCAGTGCTTATCCTGTCTCATACTTGCTGGAGCTCAATATATATATACTCCATCAGTCTACTTGAAGCAGACCTGGATATTTACTGTGGCTGGTGACACTACAGCACAGTAAATGCATTTGAAACTCCTAAAAGATGAAGACAAGAAATAATCATGAAATCATAATCATATTCAGGGATAAAATGAAGCATGAAATTAGAATGCTCAGTGGATGAAGATGTAGCTCTAGTTTCTTCTACAGTATGCTTGTACTAGGGTCATATTTTTCATTTGCATTATTAAAGCTTTGAGAGTTTTGCAACACATTACACTATAAAAATCCAATACATATTTTGTATAAAAAATTTATTGTTAACAAGATACATCCAGTTTGGCTACAGTCATGGTATTTGATGGGATGATAATGATGATTGAGTGAAAATTCAGATGATCTCACATATATTTGAAAATTTTTATAATAAATTTATATTTCTCGTGCAGAAGGATTTTACTTGGAAAAGAAAATCCTATGAGGATTATCATAATTTATATGATATACCAAGTTGGTATATCGTCTCCTAAAATTGTAGACACCTCTCAGCAAAGCAGATGAGGTTATCATTAAGCGTTTTCTGATTGCATTACAGTAGACGCAAAGTTAACCATGGTTGAGGGGGGATCCGTGAGCACAAGTAAACCGAATCAGCAATTAAATGAGGCTTCTGGTGGTGGGGTATCTCCCAACCACTCCTGACTGGCCTGGCACAACCCTGCATCCACCCACTGCTGTCCTTCGTCACCACACAGTAGTAGTCGTGCAATATTTACATGATACACGGTTTTCATTATCTTTCCTTTAGACACACACTCATACCTTGTGTTGATTTGTGTGGGAATTAGTGCACAGCCTCTGTTCTGTATTGGACAATTTTATGGTTTCCTGCATATTATTAGGGCATGCTCCTTAAACTTTCTTAAGCCTCCTGTTAGTTATACAGTTGTATGTTTTGCACTGTATAAATTTTTCAAGATTGTAAAAATTGCAAAACAGACAACGGTAATAATCGACAGAGGATGTCAGAGAATTAGGGAAGCATCTCCATAAGAATTAGAGGTGACTGTAAAAGCTGTTGTGTACCACGCCTTGCTTACATGGCCACACAGCTGTCTCCTGTTGCTAAAACCTGTGCGATCCAAAGTCTTAATTAAGACAGTCTTTCAGTATCACTGGTGCCTTGTCCCGCCTGTGCAATACCCTAGCAGTGGGTGCCGAAAGCAGAAAAATTACAAATTTAATTCTCAATCCTCCCTCAATTTTGCTTAATTTACATGTTAATTTATATCGGATGATTCTTTTGGATTTGAATATATGAACTACTTCATGGTGATTAGTGACAGTTTCTCTCATCGTATCAGCTCACCCATAACCTGCACTCAGAACTCATTATAGCCTCATAATACCTACTCAAGCCAATATTATAATATATTGCAAAACAAGACTACTAAAAGGAGCACAGATGCAAATCCTACTCATGCTGCATCTACATTGTCCCGTTGCAGTACTGTACAGTATGTATCTTCATTTTAAGTCAAGATGGTGAATTTCAATGGATTGTATTGTATCTATTTACATCTGGAAACTTGTAGAAAATCACTACTGTGTCAGTATTTTCTTCTTTGAGAATTTAGTTTCATTTTTTACAAGACTGTTTATGGTCTGTTACTTTCTCCAGTCCTGTATTTCCTCAATTTTGCTAACTTCTCTTCCTTGTCGTGTAGCCTTTCTCCCCCCCCCTTTTTTTTGTATATATATATATATATATATATATATATATATACACTGTACTGGTATATATAACATTTGTTGCTGTATTATCCACTCACTCTCTATCACCCTTTCTTGTAATGAAATATGTAAGATATGTACCATACATGAATATGTCACCATTTGAAACATACTTCTAACTGATACCTCCTTATTTATTTCCTTGGGATTGTATGCATGTAGTCAACACCATAATTTTGCTTACATAATAGTGTACTATACTGTACTGGCAAACTTGCATTTTATGAGTTGTGATGTAGAGCTGCTATTTTAAAATACTGTAGCATTGAACACTACTGTATATGTTGATAGGTGACAAATAAATTTCTAACTTACTTGTGATGTTTGAAAGAAACTGTAATTAAATAGATATCTTAAGAGGTGCGAAAGTTGTCAGGTCATTCTGATTTGCATAATACAATTTGGAGTAATGAACTATTATGGTGTTGACTTGGTGTGTTATCAGTAGTTGATGGCTTTTGTGACTTCCTTTCCCTTATTTTCCCTCAGTGTGGTACCACAGTGAACGTACTTTTCGTAACCTTGGCACAGTAGCATAATTCAGTTTGACCAGTATTCTTACAATGTGAAAATTATTTTATTTAATGTACAGTATATACATATATATAATAGTAGAATGGTTCACACCAAAAATTGGTGATTGTAGGCGAAAGAATGATTTGTGGGGTGTGATGGATGTATGTTAATTTTATTCCTTTTCCTTATTCTACTCTCCTTATATTTCGATAACCATTATTTATTGACAGGTAATATTAATAAGTAGAGGTTGATGGAATACTGTCTGGTAAATAGTATATCAAGCTTAAATTAATCCATAATAGTCTAATACTAATCTATAGTTACAATCCAAAGGTATAATCACAGCTTTACTTGGAAAGCCATAAACAACTGTGCAATGTCTGTAAATGTTGAAATTTCTATGTGATATCTTCCTATTTTCTGCTCGAGACAGTATCTTCGGATATATTTTTTCCTCACAAACTTCCAACTCCTTCGTATCTAATATTATAAGTTTATTTGGTAAGGAAGTGTCTGAACTTCACCAATACAATAAAGTACCGTACTGATTTTTTATTTTTTTTTATTAATATGAACTTGTTCCTTTTGAGCTGATACCAAATTTTAATTACTGTATGTGTTTAAAGCACTACATGTTCAAGCTGTCTTAAATAAATAAATAATTATCTAATTTTGACAAGTTAGAAATATGCACTCATGGAAACGTGTGTAACTGAAATTTTCTCCGTGTTCTGTTGGCCTTGACCTTAAAATATATTGGATTGTGACCTTACAGGTAGTTGCCTCAAAAATACCAGCCCCGATTTATAGAAAATTCTGATCACCTGTATAGCAACTTTGCCACTAATTGATAGAAAACTTCACATTAGGGTAAGGGACTTGCACTGGCTTTACCAATAGCAGAGTTGGGTTTTGAATGTGCTTCAGTTTGTAAGGAGTTAGAGGGGATAAGATGGGGTTAGTGGAATGGAAGCTACGATATCCTTCAAAGTGTTTTCTGTTAAAGACTGCCCCCGGTCAAGATAAAAATAAATAGCTTCCAATTTGCTGGCATCATTCTCCCCTAGAGCCCCAGCTATGTCAGTAGGAATTATAAACAGACCTTGCAACATATTTTTTCCATGAAAAAATAAATGACAGTTAAATAGAAACTTTCACACCATTTCAATGTTTCTTCTTCAGCCTTTTTCCTAAAGATAAAAATGTGAAATTTCTATGTGATATATTCCTGTATTCTGCTCCACACAGTGTCTTCGTCTATACATATTTTCCTCACAGACTTCCAACTTTTATTTATCTTAATTTTTTTAATCATTACTTAACTTCAGTTAAAACCACCTTACTTCACAGAGATATCTGATCATTAATACAGTTTCTGTCAGGGACATTCTATCTATCCTTTTTGATTCATAGTCATCCTCTATTCTGAGCTGCGGTGACACTGTTACTGTTTCATTAGACATAATTAAAGCTTTTTTAATAGGTTTGGGCACAAAGGTTTAATTTCCAAACTACCCTCATTTGGTTTTTATCGTTACTTCTGCACATGGTATTATTCAAGCGTTTGTCCATAATCACTACCATCAATTCTTTTCTGTTAAATACACCTCGGTCTCATATAGAATGTCCTATAGGTCGATAGAAGCCGTCGTTTTATGTGAAATCGTTCTATGTGATACACGTAACCTATGGGGAAAATTACAATTGGTCGATTAATCACCAAAATTGTCCCTGAAATTAGCATAAAATACTTTTTAAGGTTTTTCTTGCCTTAATCCTACAGGGATATATGTAAAATGCATATTACAATTCGTATTAAGGTTTTCGCAGGCGACTCGTGTGACTGAGACGAGTCAGCAGCATCCGTGGTGGTGGTGGAGGTGGTAGAGGGGAGATAGCGCGTGATCATCGTTTGTTTTCTTTTATTAACCATACGCTGGTGTTTCCTTCTTTCTCTTTCCGAGAAATAACTTCCTTCTTTATTTCGAAGGATATGGCCTTCCGTTTTGTAAATGCACGACCTGGCATGACTGAGCGTTGAAGCTTGTGGTTAACTCGTAATCACTAAATACGAGCGAGTCACACACAACGCAGGCTAGGGTGAATGGAGACTGAGGGTAGGGGGAAGGAGCAGGAGAAGTGGTGGGAAGTTGGGAACACACTCACCCACACTGCGCAGACTCCAGTGATATAATTTCCTGGCACGTTCATTATGATTCAGCCCGTTTTGTATAAGAACTCCTCGGATTTGCTTCACTTATTTTTGCCACCTGTTTTATATGGATGCAATCGTTTTGTAAAATAATTTTAAGCTAATATTTTGGTCGCTCATTCTATACAAGAATCGTTCTATGTGAAGACGTTCTATATGAGACTGAGGTGTACATTTCTTAATACACGTACGTCATTTCCTCATAGGTTATTTCCGTCGCAAATGCATAGCTTTCGTAGTACAGCTACCCTTAGTTGATTCAATTTTCCTTAATCCACGGTGTGTACAGCGACCATATTGGTGTGGACAGCCAATCACCGTGCTTGAATAATGTGCTTCAATTTCAACAGCCAATCATTGTGCTTGATTACAGTGGCTTTCCTTTGTACAGTGTGTCTTTCTGTCCCTAAACGTATTCTTCAGTACTGTTTTGAGAATAACGAAGCCAGTTTAGACTTTTAACCTGTCCACGGAGTATAACCGACGTCAGTGAACTGCCCCACGTGTAATAAGGCCTGTATTTACCGCCATTCTCGAATAAAAAGGTACCGTAATACCAATTCAAGATGGCCACCGAGTGTTTACATCGTCCCGGTAGACTGCTAAGGTTAGCCCCCGGTAGTCTACCCTGGTTTGGTCCTGGTAGTTTGCTGCGGTCCTGATTAGGTTAGGTTAGGTCAGGTGAGGTCTACCTAATTCTATTTAATGCGTTATAGTGTTTTTCAGACGAATCTTTAGTTCATATCTGGCGAAAATGAGTGGTTTCGGAGATTGGGAGGGGGGAAGGGGGGGTGATATCTCCATAAACACTCATTTGCGACGGATGGGAACAACAGATTCGTTAAAAACACACTATAAGCATTGCATTCTGAAAATCTTGAGTCGAAAAGATATGGACAAATGCTTAAATATTACCCTGCACATTTATCTCTTGTATATTTTTTTGCCATTTTATAGCTACTGATAGACAGTCACTGTTCTTTATACTCATCACCTAAGGCTGTCAACGGTGGTGTTCCTTAGGACTTTGTCTATCACCTACTCTCTTTATACTTTTCATCAGTGATCTCTATAGCTGCACTTCTTCCCCATCTACTCTTATGCCGATGATTCCGCTCTGCATTACTCCACCTGGTTTGCTAATGTATACTGTATGTATCTGCATTTTCAAGAAAAAAGGGTGCATTGATGTCATGGCTGACATTATTAATCATTACTGAGAAACCCTCCTCGGTCTGAGGGATTAATATTATGTAAGTGATCCACATCAAGATTAACATGATGGAACATTAATGTTTTTGTGCTGGAAATGTATAGTATTGAAAGGTGAAAGCTGTTTTATGCATGTGAATTTAACTCTATTTTATGTAATTGCAGATATGGACAATGCTGAGGCTGCGGCGAAACGTTCAATGGCTGCCAATGATGTTCCTCGCAAGAAGAAGAAAAAATATGATGATGATGGCAACTTACAACATGAGCTTGGGCAGGTGTTATCTGACATTGAAGGATTTATGGGTGGAAAGGGTAAAAAGAAACTTGGAAGACCCAGGAGTAACAAACCTAAGACTCCACGGGCAAACAAGAACCAGAAGTACAACTATGTTAAGTACCCAAGAGGTTTGCCTCTTGGAGACTTTCTGAAGCGAACTCCAAGCTCAAATTCATCAGATGCATACCCTGAGACTGCCCAGGACTTGTATGAGAAGCTGCGTCGAGCTGGAACCACAATCACTCGTCCTGTGAATAGCCCTGAAAAAGCTGGTGATGTTTCAAACACTTTTGAATCACTTCCCAAACCTGGCACTGCTGGAGGGTCACAAGTGAAAGTAGGAGCAGCTAATTCAGGAGTGCCTACAGCAAGTATCACCAAGATTTCATACCAGGGTAATAAGAAGCCATTGAAGATACCGATGCCAATTTACAAGCCTCTTTTGCCAGCATCATCTTCTGTGGTTGTTCAATACAAGGCAGCAGGAAACCCAAGAGGCCGTGCCCCGAAGGGTACAATGCAAGTAACCCCAAATTTCAAAGGAAGGAACATCAATGTCAGTTTAATTCCAAAGCAAGGATATCAGAAGTTGCCAGCTCGTACAGTTTATTCAGCAATTAAGGGTAAGCAGATAATGGGTCAATATGGACAGTCTTCTGGGTATAACAAGAACTTCATTCCAGGGGCAATAAATCAAAATGCCTCAAATGGTGGCGAGATAATTTGCACTCCCGACATTCAAGGGGTACTCGCAACCGTTGCAGCTTTTGAGAAGGCTACTGAGGAGCTAAACAAAAATGGACAAGCATCAAACACATCATCTAGTAATGCAGACTCCCAGTCCCCTATAACTGCCACCGTGATACAGCCGAAGGTTCCCAGTGGTAATGGTGATATTCCAGGAGTTGTTGCTACTGTTGTGACAGAGGGCAGTAGTAATAAGACAACAACAGTGCAGCCCACCACCAATCCTGCCGCTAGTGTGAATTCACAGTCAACTATGGGTGAAACCACTTCACCAGCACAACTCACCAACCAGTCCCCACCACATGCTACTAATTCACATATGTCCCCTCTTGATGCTAATTCACATATGTCACCACCTGCCACTAGTTCACAGATGTTGTCACCTGCCACTCATTCACATTTGTCACCACTACATGCCACTAATTCACAGATGTCACCACCACAAGCCAATAATTCACAGATGTCACCACATGCCAATAATTCACAGATTTCACCACCTGGCAGTAATTCACAGATTTCACCACCTGCCAGTGATTCACAGATTTCACCACTTGCCACTAGTTCACAGATGTCACCTGCCACCCATTCACAAATGTCACCACCACCTGCCACTCATTCACAGATGTCATCACCTGCCACTCATTCACAGATGTCTTCACCTGCTGCTACTCATTCACAGATGTCACCATCTGTCCCTCATTCACAGTTAATACCACCTGAAAACACACCAATGCAGATGACAGCTAGTGACCTCTCCATGAAGTACAACCATCAACAAGGAGAGGGTGCAACCACACAGAGCCCTACTTATAATCACTCTTCTTTAAATTCCATGACAGAAAATTTACCAACAGAGCAAACAGTGCATGGAATGGAATATGAATCGGTTAGGGCGACAGGGGATAATCATCAGTCAGCTTCCTCTCCTCAGTTGGGTCTGGCAAAAAAAGTTCATTCACCAGATCACCAGCATGTTGCCAACACCACACCACCATACCAACAGCACCACTCTCCACTCTCCCTTCAACAGGACCATAATTCTTCCCCAGCACCCCATAATCCAATTTCTACATCCCAGATATCGTCCCTCCTCACCCAGACACCAGGCAACTCGCAGCCATCTCTGACCCAGACTCCTATCACACAGGCATTGTCACAGACACTAACACACTCACAGGAGATGGCACTACCTGAACACACTCAAGCACAGCAGTCCATCTTGCAGACACCACAAATCCACCAAGCACCTGTTACCACCTCTATGCAAGCAACCACTGCCGGTACCTTCCCTCTCACGTTACCAACACAACAGGCCTATAGTAACATGGTAAGCCAGTCCTTTACACCCATGCATACACAGATGCTATCCCATACCATGCATGCTGCGGCCACCTCCCTGCATCCCCATCATATGATCTCTCCAGTCCCTACACCAAACCCACTTGCACATATGCAATCCCAGTTACACCCAGCTATTCATATGTCTGCTCCATCTGTGTCAATGCACATGCCTCTGCAGGCTTCCCTTCACTCTCTGCACCCCTCCATCACTTCACAGATGCCCTTCACCACACATGCACTCGATTCGCAAACAGTTTCCAGATAGAGAAAGTCTAATACAAATCAAAACCGTACAAATTGATATTTAGTGTTTAGGGAATGTTTGATTTGAGAGAGGAAATCATTGTATAAATTGAAAGGTAAACTGGAATGTTATTTCTGAAGGTAATGTGCACTTTATTTTCTCATTAGATTATAAAAAAAAACAACCTGTAGTATCATCTTGAATAGCGTATGGTGTGCAGTGAAGAAAAGGAACCACAATATTTATTGGATGTGCAAGAGTTTATTTCACAGCAAAGATTATTTGGTTATATCAGCCAACAAAGCATAATAGGCATATAACCTGCTACCTCAATGTATTAGTTTTTTTTATTCTGTGAAGTTTATATAAATTTTAAAATGTAGACTGTTTAAGGCATACAAAAGCAATTTTGGTATGAAAAGCACCAATTAACTTGCACTGCATTGATAAGTGACTAGCCATAGGTTATGGAGTTGTATGTACAGTTGTTCAGAGACTAATGAGATTGAAGACCGTTGAAGTAGCATCTTACCTTTTAAGTCCTATGTGTCGCTTGCTTGGTCAGGGAGGTAGATGCCTCTTGTGTCCGGGCATCGCTGCAGCAGGTATTGGCGAATTGATGCATATCGCCTTCTGAGGGCATTCAACTTCAACAGGAATATGTACACAAGATATTGGTAAAATTATTGTGCTAAAAATTTTTTTTCTGCATACTTTTTCGTCCACAAATCACAGCCTAGCCTTCTGTGAACTGGATGTGTCTGGAAGGAAGCCCGTTAATTTTCTTTACATGATCTCACAATGTGGAGTTAGGCATATCTTGTTGACTGAAAATGGTTGACACTCCTCCCTTGAGACCAGTTCTGGAGGTCTACCGGTGATGTGGCAGGGGTGTTGTGCATTTTGAAGTCGATGTTTGGAGTATAAAAATTAACACATTAGGTTGGTCATACATGTTGTACAGAACAGTCATTGCAAAAATATATATATGTATACAATACACACACACATGCATACACACGGAACTTCAATGTTTTACTTCCTCTGTCTATAAAGCACTTCTTTGTTTTCCTATTGATATTTCCCTTTACACATTGTCCAAGATTGCAATATATACAGTAAATTTAGATTTTTGTACTTTTTTTTTTTTTATATAGAGAAAATAATTTATTTCAGTTGCTATGTTAGGGTTCAGTGTCTTACATGATATAAGTGTTCATATAGTGCAAAATGTGGCAACTTTATCCCATGCAGAGCATCTTATGAATAGCATATCATATTTTATTCTTATTTACTCTTGATGGCAGTTGAGTTGTCAGTGGTTTTGCACACATTTGATTGAATTATGCTTCCAAACTGCCAAATACTGCACTTAATCATGTACATAACAGACAGCCATTGTGCAGTATTCTTGAAAGACTGGCCCTAATAACTTTGTAATTATTGTGTGGAGGATTTGTATTGTGGGATGCACAGAACTACGGTTTGTTAGCTAGTGTCAGTACTCTCAAATCTACATACAATAAGAACTCCCAATTTAGCAGAACTATGCAGTATTCTTATTTAATATGTATGTTATAAGTTATTGATATTTTATTTCTGAAGTGCTCTGTCCTGTTTGATTGACATTGTTATAAAATCATCAGCACTAATAGGTTGTTATGCATTCACCTCGTCAGAGTAGAAATATTACTTGGTCATGAGTTCTAGATAATCAGTCATCATGGGAGTGTCTGATTTGTTTCATATCTTGGCTTCCTCCATCTCATTCCCTTTTTGGCATCTCTCCAGATCCTGGTTATAAACATACTACAGTACCTCTGTTTAATAGCAAAGTTGACTACAGTACCTAATAATTTCTTCGTGTCTTAAAGATATAGAATTAATATTGCTTCGGTGTAAACAAAATTGCTCTTAGGAACTCGAAACAGGAAGAAATTCAGAGAAGCATTTGCGTGTAATTGCTAGAAGAGTAGTAAAATTGTGCATAAAAATTCATAATCACATAAGATTCCCTGACTTTCTTCAAATGCATTTAAGGGTACTGATTTTATTGGCAAAATTGCAGCTACTGATTCCTCCCATCTACACCACAAAGCTGTAGGCTACCATTTTAGTGGAAGTATGTTTCTTGGCTTAGTTTGAAGGAATTGGTAGCCTCCAGTTTGTCGACATCACAAGCCCATCAACTATACTTTCTCTCTAACCTCGTATAGGCAAGGGTAGAATAACTCGGTGAAACTGTCCACGTGTTTTCAAACCTTAGGCATTAATTTTATAGACATTTGAGATGACCAAGTGTGTACTTTATTGACTAAATCATTGCAACTGTATATATAGCCAGTAAAGGATGCTGCTGATTCGTGGGTGTAGGAAAAAAAATACTATCATCATATTATATATTGTATACTATGGCTGAGGGTTTTTCTTTCATCCAGTACTGTATAAGAATTTCCAAGAGATTCAAATTTTTATAGGAAGGCTATTATTAACTTGTACTGTATATTTTTTTTCCTACACCCACTTCATTATGTACTTTAAGTTATGATAGAAAAAGTAATTTATTCGTGTCAAACTGAGAGAGCAATCACCCTCACACCAACCATTAAAAATTGTACATAAATGAATCTTGTCACATACTTTCATTAAAGAGATACCCCATTTTGGTGTTGTTTCAAAATCATGAAAATTATCTATTCCTTGGTTTGAGAGCTTTGTCTGATTTCGGAAGAAAATAATCTCGGATGTTGTTGGGTTGCAGATGGTTGGATTCACTGGCCCTTATTTTCAATCAATCTTGTGTCATCAGACCACTTCTTAATAGAATGATTTCGTACCAAATGGCCTTGCTGCCTTTTTACTATCATAGAAACAATTTCATTGTAGTACAGGTTTGAAAGAAAGTTCTGAAGTCCTTATTTGTCTCCAATAAAAGCAAGACCAAACTAACGCTGATGAAAAGGCATATGTTTCCGACAAATGACAGTAAAGTTAGCAATTTAGCAAATGATAGGTATTCCGCGCAGGGGCCACAAAACCGTCAGACCGCCACTTTTCAGTGGACGATGGCTTTGTCTGTCACTGTTTTGTGGCGACCGAGAAATGATATGCGTATTTTTATGGAAGACCGCACACGAGCCATTTTTTCTTGGTAGCTAGAAAGTAACGGTGCCCTAGGCCCAGTCACAATTTTTTTTTGGCTGAGAGAGAAAAAAAAAGGCCTCGTTGTGCGGCTTCCATGCAAACATACAATAGGTTATGCGTTTCATTTCCCGCTACGAAACAGTGACAGCCACCGGGCCCCGGCCACTGAAAAGTGTCTTGGATTGTATATTGAAAACTAAATACAGTATTGTTGAACACGTGGAAGTGGTGACTGCAGAGCACATATTTTGGAGAAATTGTGTTGAATACTTTACACGAGTTCATGCAAGGGTTAGTAAGCAATGAAAAGTTGATTGTGTAAATATTTGAAGAGTTGATTGTGTTAATATTTGAAGAGTTGTTTGTGTTAATATTTGAAGAGTTGATTGTGTTAATATTTGAAGAGTTGATTGTATTAATATTTGAAGAGTTGATTGTGTTAATATTTAAAGAGTTGATTGTGTTAATATTTGAAGAGTTCACTGTGTGTTCTTATGATAATTGATAAAGTCTACTTTTGCTTCATACCACCGGGCTATCATACTACAGTAAGGTTAGTCACAGAAATTAGGGCCGTATTCAAGAACATCTGTGGTGTATATGATAGTGTGGTACCGGTACGACGGCTCTGTTGTTTGTCTATGGAGCCATCGTACCGGTACCACACCATCGTATGCACCACAAACGTTCTTGAATATGGCCCTTAAGTTTTATAAAGTGCGTGTGTGTGTGTGTGTGAAAGAATGTGTAGCAGTCATTTGTTATCGATAGGTTTGACAACTTGGTTACAAGTGAAATATTTTATCAAAGTTCAGGCAATTTAATACAGTATTGCTAAGACTAGTAAAATTAAATATTTATTATAGCAAAATTATCGGCCTGGCAGTACCTACTTTAATTACTTCTCTGCATATTGACTATTATCGTAAAAATAACAAGCACAATACTGTATGCACATAATTATAATCCTTTAGTTACTGTTTTGTGTGTTTATACTTTAATGCAAATCACTTCACTTATAATATAATCACATGGTACTGTATCATTGTAGCCACAGGGATTCAAAACTCTATCCAGCTTATTGTAGTTATTTTATTTTATTTCTACCAAATATAGTTTATAATAGCATTACTATCATTATTATAGCAGAATTTATCAATTATCATACCTTATTTCTCTTTCACTTTTTAGCTACTGGTACCATGTTAAAACAAAAAAATCACTATAATTAGACCTTTTTTTTTATTTGAATACTAGTTTTTCTTACTACATATATATTCTACCTGTACATAAAGTGAGATTGCTCAAGATTATATTATGTTTTATGACCATCAGTTATAGGCTACCCTCTTGATCACCACTTGAAGATCACCTACCCTTAAACTAACCTACCTTTTTAACCTAACCTAACTTTTTAACCCTAACCTAACCTAACCTACTTTTTAACCCTAACCTACTTTTTAACTCTAACCTACCAGTATACAGTATTTAGATTACTGATAGATTCATTTTCATTAGGTATGATTGGTCAGTTTTTTTTATAACTGTATTTTTTAAGGGGGTAGGCCTAATATACTCTTGGTTTGGTAATGCTGTACATTAGAGCACCTTGATTCTTCCAAAGTATGCCAGGAAACAACAGGACCAGATTAACAAATTTAATGATGTCCTGTTGCTTGGCATAGTTTGGAGGAATCAGTTGCTCCAGATTTACCAATACTACACTCTTCCTCCATAATAATTGAGAGTTTGAGACCTTCCTCTCCTCTGCTTGAACTAGGTGAGCATTTAAGTATGATGTAACATAATGAATATACTGTATTATTATTATGCATTTGAACTGGATACTTTTGTGTGAACCAAAAAAAAATAAAAGTTTACATGGACGTGATCTCGACCTAAAACAAGCAATTGATACTGTAAAGCCAATCATTCCGTAATCTGTTTTAATTAGCACTTATAGGCTCGTCATTAATAATTATGCGAATATTTTAGCACCATACCTACTGATATCATGTTACAGGGATGATAGGGAATATTAAGGACCCTATGATCGTATATGAGACCTCGGGTGGCTTCTGGTTCCTCCTGACAATGCCACGAAACAAGCTCCTTAAAATATAGGTGGCGTTTCGTATCTATGTTTGAAGGACTCGCTAACCTCCAATTTTATGACTAGAGCACGGGGTCCCTTAACACCTAATATTGTAATACAGACGGCATGTACAGTCGTGGTAAAAAATAATCATCCATATAGGGGTAACGCACAAAAAGAGTTTGACAGCTCTCCTCTGTTTCTTAGCTGATAAAATTTACAATAAATAGGTAAAGTACTATCTTATAATTTACTACAAGCAGCTACGCACTACTTAAAACAATAACATCATAATTATGTGAACGTGAAAACAGTAAATTGTTTGAAATATCCATATGTGGATGATTGTTATTGACCACTACTGTACATACTGTACGTCAAGTCTGTAGCAACAACCACCAACATTCCCAATTTACCCGGTAATAATCCCCGATCGTTAGCGAGCCTGTGTGTGTATTAGAGCAAGTCTGTGTGTGTGTGTTAGTGAGCCTGTGTGTGTGTGTGTGTTACGAGCGTGTGTGTGTGTTTTAGCCTTTTAGCAAGCATGCGTGTGTGTGTGTGTAAATCCCCTGTTGACCATTAGTGGGGCTCAGTTCAGTTGCTGGAAAGGCAATAGTAACAATATATATATATATATATAATAATTTTATTTTATTTTATTATTATTATTATTATTATTATTATTATTATTATTTTTATTTATTTTTTATTTTTTTATTAGACGATGTAAGATATATCAGGGAATATGCCATCCAGTCATGTGGCGATCGATGTCCTGGTAGCCTACACTCGCAATCCAAAAATATGTATCCAGGCTTGCTTCGAATAGCTCGATCGAGTATTAAGCGAGCTCCAGCAAATATGAAACGGTATAAGCGTTGTATGTCAAATGATTCGAAACTTCAATAAGACCTGAATATAAATTTGGATTGCGAGTGTACACCATTGATTCCATTTAATTGAAGTTTATAGAATCATCGTACGAATTTCTTATCTGATGAAAATACACTGTGATTCCCTTCTATCATATACCAGTATAAGTTATTAATGTAGATACACATTTCGCACACATTCCAGTATTTGTTTAAAAGTTACAGATAATTTTCTTGTTCTGGTGTCATTCGCCTTGACACACACACGGACACACACACACTAAGATATAAATTAAACGAGGGAGCCTGTAGCCTACATTTTCGCCTGAAAAAAAAAAAAAATTGTGTAGGCTACAATATGAGTATGAATTATGAGTGCTTTAATTTTAATTTTGGGAGGTGTGACTGGGAGAGGACGTGGGAGGGAGGGGAGCAAGGTAAATAAAGGGTAGTATAGTAGATAGAGGAGGAAGGAGGGAGGGAGGTGCTAGCCTAGGGGTCGGGATGGAAATGGGAGGGAAGGAAGGAAGGATGGTGGGAAGGAGGGTGTTGTACCGATATTAAAACTGCATATTTCACTCGTTGCTAGGGTACGTTGCTAAGGAGAGAGAGAGAGAGAGAGAGAGAGAGAGAGAGAGAAATTTTTTTTAATGCAGTCCACGAATTATTAATTAATGACTGATTTTACCTACCATGAAATATAAATGGAAGAAATGGTGTTATTGACACATACGTTTCGCATAAAAAAATCCTATAGGCCTACAGAGGTCATAAAAACTATTTAATCTACTGTATTTTAATTAACTGATATATGAAATACTTTATAATGGAATGGCACCACCATTATCCTTGGTGAAATACTTTCGATTTAATAATATTAAGAACACGTATACAGTACACACACATGGACGTCTAGTATACTTTTGTACAATTTAGTCAGTCACAGAGATCGACATACTGTACATACCTTGGTGGGTGAGTATGTATGAGAGGATATATATCTGTCTGTCAGCTGTCTCTTTGAAAACCTATGTTTAATCCTGATTTCTTCAAACTGTGTGTGTGTGTGTGTGTGTGTGTGTATTTCGGTGGAATTAATGATAACAGGCTGGATACAACAAAAGGGAGCAGCATTACACCTCCCACACTTTCAGGTAAACAGTCTAATTACTCTTGTAAAAATGGGAGTGATGACACCCACTCCACCTGCCGTCCGCCCGTCGTCCATTTCAACTTACGGTCCCCTGTGATGTAGTCAGAAAATTGGAAGCTTCTAATTCCTCCTGACTATGCCACGAAACAAGTTCCTTCCATATAGATGGTGTTTCAAGGATACACTTTTGGTATATTGGAGCGCCTTGATTCCTCCAAAGTATGTCATGAAATAGGGCCGGCTTAACAAGTATATTGGTGGTCTGTTGCTTAGAAGAGTTTGTAGGAATCAGTTGCTCCAGATGTACAAACACTGTATCTCCCCCTTAAAATGAAGTGGTGGTGGTTGGTGGTAACTGCGTCGGTGTAACGGTTCCCAGAGCTATGGAATTAAACGTCGCTCCCCTGAGGTTCACTTTCAAGCCTGGCTAATGCAAATTATACCAGCATTTCACAAAAGTCTTTCGAAATTGCTGCTCTGCGTCAATACTTCGTCACGACTGACATATTAACGACCAAATTACGGCTTTGCTCTTTATTATAAACAGTTTAATGTAGGGGTTGAGAGCTAGGCTAGACCGGTCTCTCTTCAAGATTGCGTCGTATTTCTGTGCAAGACTAATGAGTGTTTTTTTGGTATATTTTCTTCTTCACATGTTTGGTTTAATAATATCATGGAGGAAGGATGTGAAAGCCTTTTTTATCTTTTTTATTATTATTTTACTGATGATGTTTGATTTATTCCCCGGCATTAAGGATTTACTTAGTATGTATGTATGTAGGTCTATGCGTGTTATTTCATTTGGACACCTACCATAAGAAAAAGGGATTTGTTTACCATTGAACATGCACAGTACTACAGGTATAACGTTTTGGTAGTTCGTAAGATAAGTGAAAAATTAATATAAAATAAAATAGTCCAAGATGAGAAAAGAAAATCTACACTCCAAAGCAATAGTTATTCTCTTTGTCTAAATGTTTTATGACCAATCGATTTATTTGCGTCATTAAGGGGGGGGGGGATACACTTTTGGAACAGTAGGCTACATTGGAGCGCCTTGATTCCCAAAAAGTATGCCAGAAAACAGCAGGACCTGCAAAAAAAAAAAAAAAAAAAAAAAAATAATAATAATAAAATGATGATAATAATAATAATAATAATAACCCTGTTGCTTACTGTCACCCACACAACCGATAACGTCAGAGTCCAGAAAGTGGAATAGGCTACAATTCTTACACTCTCCCAGGAAACACAACAGCTAGAGTCAATAAGCAGTAAGGTATGTATTTTGCAGAAACGTTTGGGTGTTTGGCATATAGTCATATACTCCATTACTGTATATATATATATTCATTTTATCATAATATTCCTTTGGTGTTTGGTATATACTGCATTACTGTATATATTATATTTATTGTACTGTACATATTGCATTACTGTATATACTACATTATTTACACACTAAATTACTATATATTATACATTTATATATTGCATTACTGTATATACATTTATTTTATCATACATATTAGCAATATCAGAGTTCTTCAATATAGATCTAGTGAATTATTACTAAACACACTCTAGTCGCGTGTACTGCTGTAAAAATGAAAAGATATAATTAAAGTAATATTGGAACACACCAGGATGAAAACACGGGACAATTTACCTAATATATACCAACTAGTACGTTACCACTTCTCTTATCTAGAAAGTGTAATGATTAGAGACGGGATGCAGAGTTAGGTGTGTGTGTGTGTGTGTGTGTGATGTTGAGGTCTGTGTGATACCTAGTTAGGTGACTGTGTGTGTGTGTGTGTTTTGATGGGATGCCGAGTTAGGTTTGTAGGTGTGTGTGTTGGGATGCCGAGTTGTGACTGCATCTGTGTGTGTGTGTGTGTTGCCGAGTTATGACTGTGTGTGTGAGTGTGTGATATGGATACCGAGGTGTGAGTGTGTGTTATGGATACCGAGGTGTGTGTGTGTGTGTGTGTGTGAAGAGCTACTACATCTTTAAGTCTGGAGTCACTGCCACTACCACCATTCAGGTTCAAACAGTCTATTGTTAAAACAGTTATTGTCCTTTTGTTTCATGACCATAACATTTATTTCCAGTCTGGTAACCAATTATGAACCGAACTACATTTTGTTTTTCTTTTTACACTAGACCATTGATTGATTCCATTGCAGCTGTGAGTTGGCAAGAAACGGGTCATTTGTATCCAGATTGATTAAGGGACCCTGAAATGTAGTCGGAAAATTGGAGATAAACGAGTCCTTCAAATATTGCCACGAAACACCACCTACATGGAAAGGGTTTGTTTCGTGGCATAGTCAGGTGGAATCAGAAGCTTCCAATTTTCATATACGATCACAGGGTCTTTAATTAGGCTAAGTGCCCTGTTTTCCTTGCTTGGCACACACGAAAGACAACTGTTAAAGCATCATATTTTTATCAAAGCTTTGAATTTATTTGATTTTATCTTATTTTATTTATTTATATATATATTTTTCGTGTGTGTGTGTGTTTAGTGAAGTCGACATGGATGGATGGATGGATGGATTGATAGATGGATGGGAGAGGAGAGGCTGGAAGTATAGTATAAGGGAGGAAAAGAAAGGAGAGGAAAGTATAAGAAAAGAGATATTAAAAGGAAAATGATAGTGCAAGAGGGAGAAAAGTGGTTGGAAGTATAAGGGAGGAGAAGAAAGGAAAGGAAAATAAAAGGAAAGTTGGATAAGAAAAATAATTATAGGAAGAAATAGACCGGAAGGATGTTAGGAAACTAGAGGGGAAATAACACGAAAGGAGAGAAAAGTGTAAGAAGTCTTCCTCTAATCATATTCGTGAAAAGGAAGATTATAGGATTAGTTCAGGTTGGTAATTAAATGAGGTATTATTCTTGTAGTTGTCGTCTGTTCAAGTGGGTTTTATTGACACGATTAGAAAATGACACAATTTGTATGATTCTAACCTATAAAAGGGGAGACAAATTGAGAGAGCGAAGAGAAAGGCGATAGATGGAAGATTAAGGGACCCTTTGATGTAGTCGGACAATTGGAGGTAAATGATTCCGTCAAATATTGCCACGAAACACACACAACAATATTGAAGGAGGGTGTTTTGTGGCATGGTCAGGAGGAATCAGTAGCCTCCAGTTTTCATACAAGATCATATAGGGTTCTTAAGTCAAAAGAAAATTAATTGAAATTAAGAAAGGGAGAATGTAAATGTGAGGAGCAAGAAAGCAATGATCTAGGCCCTAGGGAGAAGTGAAATTTATAGAAATGACATGAAATAAACTAGAGCACTTAACAAAATATAATGATAATGTTAATTGTGTTTTGTAGCGGCGATAAAAAACGTAGAAGAAAAGAACACTGAGCAAATAATAATAATAATGATAATGATAATAATAATAAACATAATAAAAGTAATAATAATAATAATAACAATAGTGTTTTGTAGAGACAATGAAAACCGTAGAAGGAAAGAGAGGACACTAAATTACTACTACTACTACTACTACTACTACTACTACTAATAATAATAATAATAATAATACTTGTATGCGTTCTGTATAGGCCTATAGAGACGAAAGAAAATATACAAAAGGAAAATCCAGTGGCTGAAAGTGGGTATAATAGCCTAACAGAGTTGTCGTTTTTTGGGGCCAAACTTCACTGTTTTTGTAAGTCAAGTTTTGTGTGTATGTATTTTTTTATTCTGCCCTCCGTTAAAGTTGAGGCCCCAAGGTCAGGTGTTCCTTTAGGGATGTTTGTGTGGGGCAGTGGTGGTGGGGGGGGGGATGTTTTGGGTGTCGTGGGGGGGGATTTTTGGGGGGGTGTAGGGAGGGAGTGGGATTTTTGGGTGTGTGTAGGGAGGGGTCGGGTTTTTGTTTGTGTGTAGGGAGGGGGTCGGGTTTTTTGGGTGTGTGTAGGGAGGGGGGGGGCGATGTTTTGGGTGTCGTGGGGGGTGGGACATGTTTTGGGGGGTGTGTGTAGGGGGGGGTGGGGGCTATGTTTTGAGGGGGGTGTAGGGAGGGGGGCTATGTTTTGGGTGTAGTTGGTGTGTGTAGGGGGGGTGGGGGGCGATGTTTTGGATGTCGTGTGGGGTGGGGATTGGGGGACATTTTGGGTATAGCGGGGGGCAGGGGGGACTTTCTATTTACAGTTATTGGATAGTAAAATAAGAGAAGACAAAAAAAACACAAAAAAAAACGAAGCAATAATAATAATAATAATAATAATAATAATAATAATAATAATAATAATAATAATGAGAGTCCACTAGGAAGGGAGAGTGGGAGAGGCCAGCATCAACCCCTATTAACCGACAACAAGAGAGAGAGAGAGAGAGAGAGAGAGAGAGAGAGAGAGAGAGAGAGAGAGAGAGAGAGAGGGAATATGACTGTATGTGTGTGTGTGTTTTCCAGAAAGTCTTAGCAAAAGGTCAGTCCGCATTAACCCAACCACCAGCAACACATATTTCCTCTCTCTCTCTCTCTCTCTCTCTCTCAACTTAAACTCACGAATGTTTACATTTTCTCACCCTACTATACACACTCTCTCTCTCTCTCTCTCTCTCTCTCTCTCTCTCTCTCTCTCTCTCCTCTCTCTCTCTCTCTCTCTCAACTAGAGTCTTTGATTTTCTTTTTTTCTTTTTAGTTTCAATCTTTATTGTTTCTCCCTCTCTTCTCTCCCCTTTCCTTTATCCAAATTTTACTCTTGTCCTGCCACGTTTTCCTCTTTCACCCCTTCTGTGATCCCCTTCTCTTTTGGATTTTCTCTTTGTCCCATTCCCTTTCTTTCCTTGCCCTCTCTCCCTTCTCTTTCATGCACTTCCTAGGAAACAGTCTCTCCTCTCTCTCTCTCTTCTCTCTCTCTCTCTCTCTCTCTCTCTCTCCTCTCTCTCTCTCTCTCTCTCTCTCTCTCTCTCTCTCTCTCTCTCTCTCTCTCTCTCGTAAAGAATAACATCAGAGACCGGACTAAGTAGAATAGGATATGAAAGGACCTTACTAAAAAATATCCTCCCTCCCCCTACTCTCAGCCTCACCCTCCCCCTCCTCTCAGCCTCCCCCTCCTCTCAGCCCCTCCCTTCCTTTCCCCCTCTAGACAACCCCCATCCCCTCCACCCTCACCCTTCACTGTATGTTGATTTAGACTCAGGATTGTAAAAGGAATATATATAGTTACTTTGGCTTATAATTATTTGTATTTATTTAATTTATTTATTGTTATTGATTTTTATTTATTAATTATTCTTTATTTTTTTCATTTTTATATATTTCATTTATTTATTTTGTTTATTACGAGCGCCAAGCTATTCGGATTGCGACAGTGACACGTGGCGGGCGACAGCAGGGTGGAGGTAGGGGTAATGTCACGAGTGTTTAGTTGCCACACACATCCACTCACCGGGATTGTTATTATTATGTCTTACCAACGGGGCAAATGTCAGGGTGTCCTTTCTCTATGATGATTCTTTATATATATATCTTTTATTGTGTGTGTGTGTGTGTGTTGTCCTTCACTGACATTTGTTTGGGTATGAATTTCGTGTGTGTGTGTGTGTGTGTGTGTGTGTGTGTGTGTTTGGGTATGAATTTCGTGTGTGTGTGTGTGTGTGTGTGTGTGTGTGTGTGTGTGTGTGTTTGGGTATTAATTTCGTCTCTAGCAATTGAAGAAGGCTTTGATTTAGTCCTCTGTATAATATAAGTGTGGGGGTGAGGGGTGCTGGTGGTGGTGGGGGGGGGGAGGGGGTAAGTGTGGGGAGTAGGGGTGAAGGGGAGGGGGATAATCATTCTACCAAACTGTACCACAAAACAACAACAACAAACAATACCTTAACTAACGTACTCTATAATAATATGATGTAAAAAAGTAACTATGGATAACCTCTAATTACACACACACACACACACACACACACAACACACACACACACACACCCGGTATTGAGCACCTAACCGCTGTTGACGTTGTTGTTATTGTTTGTTGGTGTTGTTGTTGTGTTGTGAAGAGCCAGATTACATTTCTACCGAGTCAAGCGTAAAAATGTAATGAAAAAAAAAAAAAAAAACGCTAGTAATATCCCCTGAAGAAAAACTTAATTTGGTTTATTATTGCCAATATTTTTTATTTTTTTTTATTTGGTGTGTGTGTGTAGAAATGTTGGTACCTACACAAGCGGAATATATTGAATAAAGATGAGAGTGAGTTTAGAACGTATTCCTCTTATATATATCGTGTTTAGAAAGAAGGATATAATATAAACTTTTGGGATTTTTACATACGTACATACTTTAGAAAGATGGATATAAAGACTTTTTGGATTTTTACACTAGTACGTATTTCTCTTATTTCGTTTTCAGAAGAAAAAAAAAAGATATAATGTTATAGACTTTTGGATTTTTATGCTTTTCATGGATATTAAGGGGAGAGTATAACTTTTGGTACATTAGAGTGCCTTGATTCCTCCAAAGTATGCCAGGAAACAGGACCAGATTAACAAAAATAATGGTGAACGGTTGCTGGGAATAGTTTGGAGGAGTCATTATCTCCAAAAAGTACTAAAACTAAACTGGATATTAACATCACTTGATTTTTTTTTTTTCACCTGGCAAAAATGTACCTGTTCCCATATTTAATTTTGCAGTTGCATTTCTTCGGTAAGGTTTAATGCA